>SNQN01000623.1:75302-88346 GCA_008642245.1 Bassia scoparia
CCAGACGTGGAGAGAGTGAAAGTGATCCTTTTGAGTTTTAGGAAAGTCGCTTTCCAGTTCCTCACTCTTAATTCACAAACTGTCTTAAATCTTTCTTGATGGCTCGGAAGAGTATTGGCATTTATATCCTGATTTTGATAGAGATCTTCCTAACGTTGCCAAGACACTTCAACTTCTGTACTTCCTTGGACGTTCATTGGAGATTGACATGTCGAGAATTAGCTATGACTTTTATCCGGATTTTGCCTCGATGCTCGTTTCATCAAACCAGAAAACCACCCCAATTTATCCCGACGTGAACATCCAAAAACACACAACTTCTCTTGGACCTTTAGCTTATAACATAACTAACAAGTGTTCGGAGATGTAGCTACCGAAGCTCCCTCCTTACGGTCATCGCGCACAATGATCCCTCCTCTAATCCTATCCCTTACTTTTGATGATCTCCATGATCATCAATGTAAGCTTCTCACGTTCCTTCCAAGCTGCTTATTAGCGCAAAGATGGTGTTCACATTCTTTGGAAGGTTGAAGGGCATCTTCTTAGGCAACAAAATGGCAATCCCTGTACCAAAATAAAACCCTTGTCCGGTGAAAAGGCTGTCTTGTCGCTGGTCTTCACTCTTTGGGATTTGATGATCCATGAGTAAGCACGTCAATCAAACGAAGCTCATGGGATTCAGTGCCCGCTCGTGAGGAGAGGTCGAGATTCATAAACACACATCTAATATCATTAGGGATTGGGCACCTGTTAACTATCCTCACTAGGCAGTCAAGCTTCGTCTAACGATCCGGTCGTAATCATCACACGCCACATTCTCCAATCAGTCATTCCGTTCAGCCGGCTTTGCATGGAAACGCAACACCGTTTGTCCGCACCAGGATCTTCCAGGGAGTAATTTCGGAACGGAGTGGGTTCACGAAAGAAACCTGGCCATCCACGAGACAGTAGCTTGTCAGTGTGCACCGTCTCCTCTTCATCGCCTATGAGCTTCTCAGCAACCGGCCTCGCATAAGTCTATGCATCTACTATTTTTCTGTAAGGTTAGATATCCGTCGTATCGATTTGTACCGTATCGCGTGAGAGTGAACGGCATTGATAAGTTAGCGACTTATGTGATGGAACTATTCTTTGGACCATCCAACCTCGCATCTCTTGCCTACAAAGCAGACAGGCTACCACTATTCTACTGCCATCCTTCTATTTAGTCTACTATTTGCATTAACTATTGGACGGCCCCTTATTTTCAAACTTCCTTCTACCAATGACTTCACCATCCTTCCACTGTCCTTTACTGTGGAAATAGTGGGTACAAGTCTGGCTTTACAAGTCTTCACCTGTTCGGTCCCTTCGCGCTTCAGCCTAGACGATTATGAGCTAAACGAACCTTAGTGATTGTACCATAGAGCTTTCTCTGGTGTAGTAAGTTCCCAAGTGCCACCATTAGTGCCTATACATACTGCTTTACGTGTTCTTCTGAAGGCCTGCTTTTGCTCACGATACCAAAACTCTTGCTAACCTACCTTTCGCCTGCGCAGCCACCGGCAAAGGTGGCTTAATGATGGTATGGCAGTGGATAATGGGTAAGCAACTCTCCTTGGAACATAATGTGGCCTCGGAATACCATCTACAGCACATGGTGGTTAGCCCCTATCATTGACGGGATTCGAGTTACAACACAGTACGGCTTCTCATATAAAGGATTACACTCCTAACTGTGAGATTTGTTATAGAATAGCTTCACTGCAATCATGCGGGCGGGACACGCCTAACGACAAAAAGCATACTTGAAGAACAATCACGACCCAAAGAATAGAGCCGGCTTCACACCTGCCTAACAACGAAACTCCATAACGATCCAACCGGAGGAAAAATAAAGTCATAAAGACATAGCCAACTCGTATCTCCAGGAAAGGTTAGGAACGTCATTCAAAAGGCTTGGACGAATTCGACAAGAGGCATTAAACCTTGTAGATACTGCACGAATGCTGGACCTCGTTTTCTAGGAAAATTCGTATCCCAATAACCACGAAGTCCACCTCCAAAAGACCACTAACCAATTTAGAAACCATAGCACAACAAACTACCGAAACCAGGGACATCCCAAAACTAACAACCCCACTGTCATCGATTTAGGACAAACTCATTCTTCCTTATGTTCGCTTCAGAAAGAAGAGGTAAACATGCTCCAGTCAGCCTCTGGTTGTATCATCACCCACAACACACTCCAATATGATCGGATTAATGCCAAGGGCACCTATCTCATCGTTGTACTTCAGCTTTTTGACAGACATATCAGCACACTGCTAATAGATATCCGACGAAACATCCCTGTTCGAATGAGGATTCGACGGACCCGCCCTCTCATCCGCGGATCAAACCTATCACTTCCATTACATACAAGCGAGGCATCATCATCGGGGAGAGTGCTGCAACTCCGGCTACGATGTATCTTCGAAGCAGCCATATTATAGACAAGACATATGGTGATTCCCATAACATTTCTTTAGAATTAGGGCCTCTATTCTGCGAAGAGTCGTTTGTGAGAACGGTTACCATTACTATGAAAGTCCCGCGACAGATTTCCGTGCTTATAACTTCCCTCTCTTTTGTTATGGCTGACCATCGAGCAGTCGGCGTGGATACTCCCCGGCATACAACCCTCATCGAAATCATAAGAATGAACTTATTCCAAGAAGTTGGCACATGGCTATGTGGAGCCAATCATTCCTTAAGATGAGGGTTTCTTTAGAACATACCGTCTGGTGGGATGTTCTTCACCTTTCCTTGATGCCGACTAACGATCCATGGTTTTGTTAAGCGTGAAGCACTCCAATAACATGGACCAACGTCTTTGTGGAATTTGACAATACTTTTGGATCTATATCCGAGTATCAACTCGGTTTGATTAGCTTGCATCCTTTTTGAGAGGTATCCCTCTCTCCTCTTATGTTCAGGTGCCAGAACCTCTTTAATGTCGATGACCACATTGTGAATTCGCACTGAATACTACTTTTGAGGCTTGGAGAGAGAGATTACCTTCTCTTAGCACTTCTTAGCGACGAACACCCCCGACATTACTTCTTCGGGCTTGTATCCATGCTTTTGCTCTTTCCTCACTTATTTCATTCAATCTCTGTTACCCTTTGCCTTACCATTTTGGGGGAATCCTGAAAGGGGCTGTCTCCATCTAATCCTTGATATAAATTATCTAGATCACCCGGTCTGGAAGATCCAGGAATTTGTTAAGAGTGTTCTCGGCTTGTTGAACAAGCGATTTGAGTAGCTTCTTAAACTTTCTTTGGGTCGTTGTTTGAATTCTTCCCAAATGTAAACTGCTTTTTTGCTCCTTGCGATGCGCCATGGAAATGCTTAGAGTAAAAAGAACAGCATAGTGCATTGAAATTATGACATGGAACCTGTTAGCGAGGCCGCTTAAACACTATTGGTCTAACGAACTTGACGAGCCTTTATCGTGGGGTAACCGGACAAATATTGTGCACCTGTTGCATCATTAGCTTGTGTGGTCAGGCTATTGAGATGTTTTATACATCGCCAGTGATCGACCTGGTGTCGGGATCGGTTGGTTCCAATCATACTGCATTCGATGGAAAGGGACACTTCTAGCTTTTTAACGTTGAGGTTGGCATTAAATAAAAAGCATAGAAAGGACTGTTATCGGTGAGGGGAGTCCTTGCAACCTCCCTCCGTCCTCTAGGACCGGGAATCACTCGAGTCTATGTTTCTGCGTAGCACCTTTGAGTTGATAACCCCACTTCGGTGGGAACGAAACCTTCTGGTTCATTGATCCTGATCTGGCGTTCTGTCCATGATGGCTCAGGTGGATGATTGTGTATGTCCATGGCGCTTCTGAGGGAGAACGATGAGAGAATCGTGCATAATGGAGTACAATCCGTCCAGGATTTGTTCATCATCATGACGTCTTTTGCTTAAGCTTCTCAGCTTCTTTCCTTTCAAGCGATGTCCTCCTAACATCTTGGAGCTATCAGCTTGCTTCTTTCCTATCTCTGGATGATAGCTCTGACATCCATCGAGAAGGCTTCACGTTCAAGACTTCTTTACTTTCAATGATGTGGCTCAGAACATCCTCAAACTCAACGACTGCTTGTTAGACAGGCTCATTCATCACCTTCATTATTAAGCGTATGGAACCCGTGGATTTAGGTCCTTGGGGCATGGAAAGAGGGCCTTAGGAGGTTTAATTGCGATATCTCCTAACCTGGGCTCTTCTCCTTCATCAATGGGAACGATCCGAGAAGTTTCAAATTCTCTCATTTGTCTCTGGAATAGGGGTGATTGACCATTTGTAGCTATTGAGATTTGGCACACGGGACTACTACCAAAAACAAGCCTAAAAGAGACCGGTTAAAAAAGGCCAAGAGAGACCCGGCACAATAACGGCTCTCCTAGCTCACAGCTTCTAGAGGTAATCAGGACCGGTTTATTTATGACGGTCTACTTATACTTGCATCAAATAGACCGGTGCTTAGAATAACAGGTCTCCTTATATAGAGGGATAAGAAGACTGGATCTAACTTGGATAACCGGTTCCTATATGGGTTAGTATGATTATTTCTATTACATCAAGAGCCGGTTTATGGATGCACCAATCGTCTCTTTGATTATTTTTAAATTTAAAAAAAAAAACGTTAAAGCAGGTGGGAGGTTCCCATCTTACTTTTATTTATACAGCAGAGGCCTGAATTCTTTAATTGCCATGGTCCACCACCTCACAAACAACTATACGATTATAAATGCGACATATTGCTATTTTAAAAATACTTATATAAATAGAATATAGCTATACTTGCTATAAATAATAGCATAACATGTCAATTTCACAATGAAAATTTTATTCACAAATGGACATTTTGCTAACTAAAAATACAATTATGCCTTATATGGACTAAAGCAATCCCTTTGCTGTATGTCTTCATGCAATCACCAAAGTCGCCAAGTCCTCCATTTGTTTATTACCTAAGTGGACAAACAAATATCAATTAGTTTAGAATAAAAAAAAAACCATAAATGAAACTCCAAAAAAAAAGAAACACAAAAACTATAAATGAAATATTCATAGGAAAAAACAGGAGCGAACAAACAAAAACAAATATAAGAAAAAACCAACACATTCAACAAAGTTTAGAATTCAGATTTATCAACATAGATTTAAATTTCAGACAAAAAAAAACGAAATAAAAACACTGAAAAAAAAAACGATTCTGAAGTTAACATACCGCTGCGTCACGCTCCTTCTTCACGTCTCCGCCACGCTGCGCCTCCACCGCCACCCGCCACGCGCTTGCTCCTCTTTTTTCCTCGTCAAGTAAAAAATTAAACAAAAACAAAACAAAAATCAAATCTTTAATCAAAAACAAAAAAAATCTGAAATTATAATTCGAAAAATCTAATACGAAATAAGGAAAAAAGAAATGAAAACAACAAACCCACTAGAATCTAAATAGAATCGTTTAACCCCCAAAACCTAAATTCCAGAAAAACCCAAAATCATAATGCCTCTCTTCCTCCTCAACATGCCTCTGCCATCCAACTCTTAGGCTACTAATGAAGCTAATCAATTTCTGGCGATTATTGCAGTTTACTCGGAATCTTGACAGCTGCTCGTTCATTTCTTAATATATATTCCTTTCTTTGCGTTTAGCCTTTCACTTAATATGTATGCGTTTTCTATATTCGAATGAGAAGGAAAACAAAAAATCAAAAAAACACACACTAGAATCATACATCGAAACCTTGAAGGAAATCGAAAAACAAAACAAACGAAAATTGAAAACTGAAAAGAAAACTATGAAAATGCAATCTTAAAAAGCAAAAAATAAAAAATAACAAAAATAATGGGACAATTAGAAAGTTACCAGCCACATACCATGTAGTTTCATTGCTTCACTTATCATTCAGAAAAAAAAAATCGCATGAAAAAAATGTGAAAAAGATTGAGTGGTTTTCAATTGATAAGGAAGGTGATGAGATGAGACGAGAGGGGGTGAGAGAGGAACAAATTGTGGAGAGAAGGAAAAGTGAGGAATGAGGACTGAGGAGAGAGAATGGAAATAGAAAGAGGTTTGTTTATTTATCAATAAGTAAACAGCACGCCATAGTTCTAGAGAATTTGGTAGTGTCGCATTAGTGGGTTGTGGGCTTGCCTTCCATAAGTCACTAAATGTAAAAATTATTTTATATTGAACATCAAGACGATCGGTTTTTGTTTCAGGACCGGTTCTCATAATAGTTATTTAAAGAAACCGGTTTATATTGACCGGACTTTTATATGGATATAAGAGAATCGGTATTTCAAATAACCGGAGTTTCTTATTTCTTAAGGAGAACCGGTGACTACACATTTAACGGTCTCTTTTTAAAACTGGTGCTTTTGGAGAATCTTTTTTGTATAAGTAGTGAGTTGATTGTATCTCTATGGCCTGAGTTTGCAGGGTCCTCAGTCCACTTTACCACTGGACTCTGGTCCTTTCCATCCACGCACGACTGACCTCAAGTAGCTTGCAGCACACTTCTCTGCTCGTTACCGCCTAGGTACGCCTTCAGATCTTGCTGACTCTAAAGCGCGCATCCCAATCAGTGTATAGCATAGCAGATATACAGTACACGCAGGGGCCAGCCGGCGGCCTCCAATGTACTTATACAGCCCGCACCTATGCAGAGTCACCTGTACACCGAGCTCGACGGCTCCATGCGTATAATAAACCGCGAATAGCGTAATCTCGCACGCATCGAGCTCTATATAGACGAGTGACACGCGCGCGCGTCCTCGCTAGTACGCTGACAAATGCTCTCCGCGATCGAGACAGCTAGCTCGCGAGCCGCAGCGGTGCCGAGAGTATAACCATACAGCTCTTTGCTACGCGCGTCTGCTATCCTCAAATAGTCGTGACGTAGCTCGGCCAGAGGCCTCCATTATCGGCCCTCCGGTATGCTCTCTAGTGACTCGCCTCCGCGGTACTCAACAGCGGCTTCGCAGCAGACCAGCCACACAAATATATAGAATTGTAACTCGGCAAACCTCGTCACGCGACGCATCAACGCGGAAGTACAGAGTGATCGATCAGGAGCACCGCGAAGAACCTAGAACTCGAAATCGGACAGACGTAGCCAAGCCCATCTCTCTCTCTCGCATCTCCGAATCGTGACACAGCCAGCTACGAAGCGACAGCGGATGTTGCGCGTGACGCCGGCGACGGCGCGACTCGCGAGGGCTGCGTAGACCGACACGTGACGTAGATGAGCATGGATTGCAGGACTACCTCCCCGTCATATGCTACTCTCTCGAGGGGAGCTGGAGGCACTTGTGGATTGGACACTAGACCACCGCTCATAGCCTTCGCTTCACCTCCGGCACCATCGACAGTAGCGAATCACTAGCGCACTTCGTGCAAACCGCAAGATCCAGAGCCACCCTATACTTCGGCACTTAACTCATCACACATCCTCGGCCTCCGACTCGATCACAGCGCTCACAAGTACCGCTACAAATCACGCCAGCAAAGGTAGCGCTACACAGCAACATACCACACGCGGCTCTCAATATCATAGCTGCGCATCGATTATAAAACCTCGCATCAACCGACGAAATGCAACACAGATCAGTACTAGAGACACAGGATCACACCCAGCATAATATCCACGACTCATAACACATTTGGCCATCACACCTCGACGACTCATGAGCATAAATCACGAAAGTAAATGACCTCCCCAACCACTATACCACTTCGATCATCGCACTAGAAAAATTATGTGGAATTATGAGGCACATCTACAAGCAGCTCCACAACCCACCGCACCGTTCACTTAGAAAATAAGGCCTTAGTATCACATCGCCCCTACCCAAAGGCGTACCGGAAAACCTCTCCAGAAGCCGCGCTACACGAACATACTACAAGCTGAACACCCTAACATCACAGCTCCAAACACTCCTCTCCAGACGACATATATCAAGACACATACCACTATACACATTTCTCCTGCACCAACTCTCCTTAAGCTATTCAAACTCCAGCTCCCTAAATCCTAATAACTGCGCCACGCAAATACATCAAGCCATATCATGCGCTCTTCAATTGGCACCCGCGCCAAAGCACCACCTCAGTCTAAACGATACTTGGAAACACCACAAACCGCGACACACGACTGCACAAACATCTCCCATCGCAACCTGCATCCTCCCAACAGACAACTTCGCCGACTCCTCTGACCACGATCCAATGTCATCGACCCATTACCAATAAACACAACTATATCCTACGAAACGATCACAGCAGTCGCCAACTTCACGTGCCACATACTCACCAATCTACCTACACATCACCGACTAGCTACATTCAAAAATGAGCATAAATCCCAACAGCTCCAGACAAACACTTGAACACCAAGCTCTAACTTATGCGTGCACACATACCAACGTATCCTAATCAATGACCATATTCAGCCGTCTATATAACAACATCACCACCCAACATCCACGCCGCTCACGTACCACCAACTACTCCAATATATGCGCCTTCAATGCCACAACCACCACATCAAGAAGATAGATTCCATTTCTGTTCATAAAATTACTATTCAAAGCAGGTATTCTAACTTTAACTTGTTTCTATATATGTCTAATTGATCACGATTATAATTTTTTTTGCGGAAGTAATTACTGATGGAGTACATTTAATTGAATAATTACTTTTACTAGCCCAAGAGTAAAAGTTTCACTTGTCTTTTTGTTAAATTGAATGAATTTTATTAAGTGTGGTTTTAGACCTTTTTTTATGAGATACTATCTTTCTCCCCTTCACTTATTTAATTAAGGATAGTAGTAAAAAGAAATGTAAATAATATTAGTAGTATAATAAACAAGTAAGTGAGAGTGAGATCTTTGTTAAAGTTTATTTTCGCTCAAAGTGTTTAAAGTTTCGCGTCCACGATTCCAAGAGACTCTTGGTAATTGATTCACCTCTCTGCTTATATGGCCATCTCTTAGCAACAAAAAAAATGTTACGAGTTAATTAAAAAAGTCCTTCAATTGATATGTTACATTCTTATTAATATATCTCTATAGAGTATATTCAAACTCGTACCTATAAACGCTCAGCTTGGCACCCGTCCTCACTCACCTTCCCTCATAATGGAATTTCCTTTTCGCTCTTTTATTTTTTCTTTTACTTTTTTTTTACATTAAATTCGCCTAACTTTTAATTTTCTGTATACATACCAATATGTTACATACTTTTGAACTTCTTCTTTTGGTTTCCTTGTCTTACCCCTTATAGCAAACAATTTCGTTATGTTCTGTTCTGCACTGTCTGTCTATCTAATCTATATCTAACTCTATCCATCCATCACTCCATCATTCCATTCCATCCCAGTCATCCATCCATCCATTCCAATCCATCATCCACCATCAATCCATCCAATCCATCCATATCCATCGATCCATCATCACCCTCCGATCATTCAATCATCTATCTATCTATTCTATCTATTGCAGCACTAAATAACTTAAACTAGGAAACCATTGTCTTTGCTGTGAACGCATACATATTTGTCTCCGTAGGGTCTATTTTCCATTTAAACTTAATCTTTTTCTTTTTAACTAATCCACTACAAAAAAAGCTGATATAGCGACGAAATATTAGGGACGAATCTGAATCACACCTAAATTTAGAGACGAAATTGGATTCGTCCTTTAACATTAGGACGGGGAATTTGTAATCGTCATTAATTAGGGACGGGATAAAAATAAAATTCGTCCCTACATTAGAGCGAACAAATCTTTGGAATCTGTTCACTTATTGTTGTTATACTGTTTGTTGGCTGAGCTCCAATTGCAGACAATAGATCAGGAACATTCAGGGACAAAAATGCTTAAATTCGATGCATACCCTTAATTTAGGATAATTTTTCGTCCCTAAATTAGGGACGGATTTTAATTTTCTATGGCTAACTAATTAGCGACGGATCCATGATTTCCGTCCCTAACCTATTTTGTTCGTCAAAAGAACAACGGTTTGTAAGTTATGGTTTTTTGTCCGTAACTTTTTCTATGGGTGTCAGATTGAGGTCCATATATAATATATCAAACTGACCGGAATTGCGACGCGCATCTCATCCCCAGCTTGGTATTCTTTGATATATTGTTGAGCATAYTTAACAATGTTTGTAACAACACCAATTTGGGTCGGGATGCTTGAAACAACARCAAATTAATTTAGTGCATKGGGTAGCATTGACTTGATAATCAGATGCACTACATAGTATAAATAAGGCCGATGGTGAAATTTTCCATCGTAATCGGCTAAAATAAAATTATTTTTAGCGTAATGTAGTCGAAAAAACATTAAAACAACAACAAAGGGAAACGTTTTTATTTTGATCCAATTATTTTGTCAACGACCTCATTTATGCTATGTAGTGCACCCGAAACTTGACTATCAAGTTGGTGTTGTTTGAAGCATCTCAAACCGAGACTCGACTATCAAGTTAGTGTTGTTTGAAGCATCTTGACTCAATTTGGTATTATTGCGACCAATTTTACTTATTTGAACTTGAAATTAGTTGAGACTTTTACACTAGATGAGATCATATTCCAGGAAAAAATACTAGGACAAAAAGTAAGAATGGTTCAGTCATCAATTGGCATAGAAGACGCAACAGTTTTAGCCCAAAGCTTAAGACATTCCTTCATATCTTCAGCCTTGGAAACCCTTGCCATCCTCATTCTAAGCAACGGCGAATCCGGTCTTTTTACTGGCCATGATTCTGACAAATATGGCTTGTCAACATCTACTATTGTTTCCTCACTTGTGCCTTCAATTTCATCATGATCATTTGTAGCAACATTGTTATTATTGTCGTGCCCTAATCTTTGCAACCCTGGAAGTACACGCATTGTTCGAGGGCTGAGTTTGTCCGTTTCGAATTCGAACCCCAAGTCCATGAACCCTTTCAGTTCTTCTAGCTCGAGATCGAGTAACTTTCTACAGCTTAGAAACTTTTGAAACTTCTGCCCTTCGTCGTTGGAAAGATTTAAACTCCTGCGTGGTCGTTGAATTGAAGGTGATGATGATTTGGAACCAAATTTGTTGCTWAATATTTCTAGATTTGATAGTCTTTTCTTCTCCATGCAATTTTCTTCGTGTCTCTTGTCTTCAATAACTTCGTCTTGTCTCTTGTCTTCAACTTCGTCGTTTGATTCATTCTTGAAGATTATGAAATAAACAAATCAATATTCGATAATAGTATAATATGAGATAATAACAACCATTATGCATCTGATTCTTGTAGGTATGAACAATGTACCATAATATTTGTTTATCTAGAAATACATTATGTAGTYCGTTATTTGTTTAATGTAATGTTATCTATTGTGAAAACAATTTCTACTTTCTCTAATGTACTATCTGCTTCATATGGGTACTACTTTTATTTTATTATATTATATTCTCGAATCCCTCGAATAATGTATCACAGATTATTGTGGTACAAAGAGAGTATATGATTTGCATCTCAACTTTATTGGGCAATTAAATATTTCCCATCTTATTTACTCATGTTTTAACTACGAAAATTGGTCCAGTGATAAGGATGATAACATAACCAATTTTGAAATTGAAAGTTATTCAATTCCAACTAATAGAGAAACTTTAAGAGAGCGAGGGTGACATCCATTACCCCCTTTCTTTCCAATAATAATGGCTCAGCTCGCTAACCCATGGCCAGTCAAATCGACTAGTGGAGGGTTCCAATTCATAGGAAAATTCTTCTTACCTACAAATAACGTAAAATTAACAACTATATATATCTATTTCGATAATACGTAACAATTATATTTCTAATAATATAGACAACAATCATAAACAAATAGTCTTGAGATGAAGGTTAAACCTTTGGCCAATTAAATGAGTCCTTTTTTTATGCAAAATTAAATGAGTACTTAATATAACAATAATTATTATTTCCTACTCATATATGTACGTKGATAAGGTRGGTCAAATTTAAACACTTTTATTTGGTTCCAAATCAATGATTTCATTGAGTTTAAAACATCGAATAGACAAGGTCATAATCATAAAGGAAAAAATAGTGATATGATTACATGTAATTCTTTTATGTTTTTTTGTCAAAAAAAMAGTGATAATAATTGTTTCTCTTGGAGATGCTCCTTCTAATAATGGTTTTGGGTCATTCCATACTTTCATATCTTTATTTTGATTAATGTATAAATTAGTTTTAAATTCAATCAATTTTGATTAGNTTCTACAACGAGAGGATCATCATGGGGGGTGCTTACCTCCCCACGATCCTTCTCGCAGATGAGAACATTTGGGAATACTTCTTTAGAATTGGCTTCACTATCAACAGCCATTACTTGAGGCAGCTTGCTTGCATACTCTTTCTAACCCTCCACGGTGGGTCCTCCCGCTACAAACCCTCCAGAAATCATATGAACTATTCCAGAGTCGGAATGTTCGCTATGTGGGGCATCATCCTTAGATGAGGGTTTCTTTAGAAACCACTGGATGAGATGCTTCTTCACCTTTCCTTGATGCGCTAAACGATCCATGGTTCTTTGTAGCGTGAAGCAATCTCCAGTAACATGACCAAGGTCTTTGTGGAATTGACAATATTTGGACTTATCCCGAGTATCCAACTCGGTCTTGTTTAATGGGGGATCTTCTATGTGCACATCCTTGCCGACTTCCTTGTACACATGGAAAAGATCCTTGGTATATTCTACTGTGGGGGTGTAGTTGAATTTCTTCTTCTTTCTAGCTGCTCCTTTGAGAGGTTCCCTCTTCCTCTATGTTCCAGGTGCCAGACCTCTTCTTGTCATGACCAACATTGTGATGCACATGATTACTTTGAGGCTTGGAGAAGAGAAGAGTTACCTTCTCTTTAGCCTTCTTAGCGGCGCATACTTCTTCGGCATGTATCCATGCTTRTGCTTCCCTCATCATTTCATTCAAATCTTGTACCCTTTGCCTTACCATTTGGAAT
>SNQN01000623.1:96462-106705 GCA_008642245.1 Bassia scoparia
TGGCCTGTAATGAGATGCCCCTAGATGGTGGGCCACCTTTGGATCAGGTAATTATAGTATGATTGAGCTGGCGTGCATGTGTCCATGAAAGAAAAAACGCGAATTGCCTTCGTTAATCGCTACTGATGATATGCCAATATGCTTGGAAAACTTGGGCCAAAGCATCAGAACCAGGGCTTTATAGGGCACATATCGAAAAATGCTTTTTTTTCCTCATCCGTAATGGGCTAGTAAGTATTCGGTTATCATCATCCGTAATCACCGGGTGAATCCAGCTGAGGTCAAAAGCACGAGGATGGGTGGTCAGTCAAAAAACGTTTGTGAAACTCCTGAAAACAGGTCGGCGAGGTCATCCGGGTAGAGACCCACTGGTTCATCTTTGTAGTCGAAAAATTGGATTTTCGTTACATCCTTCATGACATTATGAAAAACTTAGAATTACGATCTCCTTGGTGAGACCAAGTACGTCGAGCCAGTACCCCAGTATTTTTTACCAAAAGTAAGGAGGCGTTCGCGTTGTGACCAAGAGACGGTGGAGATGTTGTTCGACATGGAAATTGAGAAGGATTAAGTTGGACCTGGGCCTCCAAGTCTTGTATTTATCGTGATTTAACTAGCTGATTTTGGATGTTGCCATATTTTCGAAAGTTCCAATCTTTAAGGCGAAATTGAGGCGGTCATTTTGCGTGTGATACAAAAAAAATAGAGCCTTCATACCGTTTAACCAATGGCGAGCGACAATGTTTTGGCTTCCTTATCAAGAGTCCAGGCATTTTTGAAAACGAAACTTAGACAAGATAGTTTTAGTGGTTCCGAGTATCTAGGACAACTCGGCAATGATCAGAGCATAGAAAATGCTCGTAAGATAAATAAGAGGGGAAGGAAAAGCTTGAACAGGAGTCACTCACAAAAGCCCTATCAAACGCTCATAAAGCATGTGGGGGCCCACTTATTTCTTCCAAGAGAAGTTCACGCCAGAGGCAGGCACATCCACCGAACCCGTCAGTGAAAGAGGACGCAAGCATACAGTGGTGGGGAAGAGGGTTACCCCCTTTTTGTCAATCGAATTTAACATAAGGTGAAACTTCCTATAACAACCAAGGGAGAGGATAGGGAAAGAAGAAGCGCGGATAAAAAGTCCAAAAGATGGTTTGTCTCGATCTGTGTTGGGCCTAAACAGCAAAAAGGGTAAACGAGCTAACTGCTAGCCTTGTCACTAACTAGACGGAAGGCTAGGCGGTGTCTAGGAAATTGATATGAGGTCGAGCGACACTGAATTCCAACAAAATCCACATACCACCGCAGTGACACATAGGATCAATGATCCGAATATTATCAAAACCTATGAGCGCTTAGACGTCACTATTCGAGGATAACATTAGTCTCAATGATTAAAAATCCGGGTGAAAACGTTCCTGAGGTAGATGATTTCGCTTAGCTTGGGCTTTTTAGCCCCTTGTATTTCCAGCTGATTATTTTCATAAGATGTGTGATTGAGTAAAAAGGGGGCCAAAATGGGAGCAAGTAGGCGAGCACCTCGGTACTAAACGGACAAAAGCTTTAAGAATAATAGAGGTCGAGCAAAGTATAAAGCCAAAGATAAACGCAAGTAATGAAAAAGATAGCAAATAAGAAAGATAGAGAAACAAAAACGCAAAAGGAAAAAAAATATGAAGAGTACAAAATGAAGCAAAAAAAATAAAGCAACATTGATGCCAATCGTTCAAGCCAATTAGCAAGAAACCTAAAAATAAGTCCAAATAGAAAAAGCAAATTTAAAAAGGATGGTGATCAAGATTAAACAAACATCGCAGGCGCGAACAGGCGGAGAGAAGCATGCGAATGATAAATAAAGACACAAAACCTAAATGGGAATTAATCAATTGCAACACTACAGTTATAAGAGAGCAATATAAGCAGTATGAGAATAAACTAGAAAATACCAGAAGAGATTAAGGCGTACAAACAACCATTGAAATAAAAAGACACAACGCAGCATTTATGCCCAATACGTACAAGCTAGATAACAAAAATTGAAAATTTACCAAGTCGAAAATACCAAAATAGAACTGAAGGCTATCAAGGATGTAACACCACAGCAGTTGCAAAAGAACGAGATCATAGCCGCAGTAGAGCACTAAAAAAGGAAAGTAACACAAAGTGACGTAGAGACGTCATTGACGCACTGCAGCAATGAGAGTACATGTGCCGGGGGAAACCTGATAAAAGCTCGTAAAATATAAGTAAGCAGAGAATATAGTAAAACACAATGAAAAACATGGACTACCTCAAGTGACCAATGTTACCAAAAATCTGTAAACATTAATATGAATTCATATCTAATATAAATATTAAACAAGTAAACACGGCTTATGTCATCGATCGATTTCTTATGTCGCAACTCTCATTAAAAATTTTACCACCAAGTATTGATTACATCATCTATAAATTTTATTTTAAATTATACTCAATATATTAAAAATAATTCATCTAATCCTAATAATATATCTAAATCTAGATCTAAATCTAAAAAAAAATTATAATCCATGAAACCATATATCTTTATTGATTCATAATTTGATATAGTTATTGTCTATATTATTACTTGTTATCCGGCAGATGCATAATTTAATAAATAATAATTATTAATTGTCGTATTGAGCCCGTTCTGTAAAACTATGTGTATGTTTATTTTCTTTATGGAAAGGATGAATTCTCCTTCATAATAAGTCATCGACATCTACTCATCAGATATGCAAATATGAATCAAAAAAATCATAATAAGAAACAAAATCTACACATCCAATACAACTAATTAAAATCTTACTACGATGTGTTAACTTTCCTCGGAGGATGGAATCAAAATGAAGCCCCTTAACTATCATTGTCCTGTGCCATCTTTAAGGGCTCCACGTTCTTCACAAACTCCTCTGGCTATGATTTCAACTAGCCCGACTCATAACGGAATCCTTTACCATTTTATTCCTTTTACCATCATCATCTTCCCCACTTCTTCAAAACCTACTAAACAAAATATACCACAAACCTCAACTTCATAGATAGCACGAACCAACAATCAAACCTTAAAAAGAGATTGATAACTCCCCCCTAATGAAGACCCACATCATTGACCAAACTACTACTAAGTAAAACTCATATAAACGATAAACCTAACATGGAGATATCCTGCAGCGCTTTAGCATGATAAACTTTTTCATACATGGTCACTCCCAAACTTTTTGGTCTGATTTTGTTTTCTTTTGTTATGTTTTTTTTTTTTTCGAGATGATGGCACGGCAGGTTTCTCACAGCTTAGTTTTGGGTGTATGTTTGATTTATTGATGTTGAATTTTACAAATTTTAAAAAAATTAGATAATTAAGAATACATTAAATGCAACTACTTTTGTAATTAATTAAATTTTAATGAAAATAAAATAATGGCATTTTTATATGATTTTTAAAATTCGGATAAGAATGATAAAAATTATCTCCATTAAATTAAAGTTAATTGGTTATTTTTTACATGATTAAGTTATTTTGGATAAGGATATAAAAAGAACATCTATCAATTAAATTTAAATTAATATTGTGACAATTTAACATGATTTAAATACTTCTACTCAAATCAATTTATTTACGTATTTGAATTTGAATTTACTATTATTATTTTTTTATTTAAAAAAACTTAAGGCCAAAAAAAAAAAACTAAAGTTAACACCTAAGCATTGTTATTTTATTAAAACCTAAGAGTTATTTTTATTTTTATATTGGAATTCCATTTGTACCATTAGTTTTAAGAAATCCATTTATACCTTCCTTTATTTTTCCAAAAATACCTAAAATTCACACTAATTGATACTGTAACAGTTTTTATGTCTTTGTTGTTCCTATTTGTTAGTATGTCCTATCCACTACAACAAATTGAATCTTGTGCCACGTTAAGATCTGGCAAAAGTTAAAAATTTTTTCCTTCTGTGGCTATTGATTTTAGCCATGGGAATTCTAAAAATTATTTCTGTGACACAAGTGCCCGCCGTGGCTAAATTTTACCTCGGGAAAAAGGGTGAGGCATAAAGTTGATTTTTATGCCACGGTTTATCCCTACTAAAAGATAGCATGCCACGAGTGTTCCCTGAGCAACAAATCTCTTTCCACGAGTGTTATTGTGGCTAACTACTGTTTTTTACTACAAAATTATCGTGGCTAAAATATAAATTTGCCAGAATTTCCCGTCGCCTGATTAAACCATTGCCACAAAGGTTATTGTGGCTAATTAATTGTTTTTCATAAAATTGTACCGTGCTAAACTATACTTGCAACAATAACTCGGTTGCTTAAAATAAATGTTTTTTTATGTGTACTCCATGAATTAATTCTCAAGCCACAAAGTGTTTATTTTGACGAACTATACTTTTGCTACATTTATTTGGCTAAAAAGTTTTAAATTTCCCGTCTAATAAGATCACACATTATACGATTTATATTATTATCTAATAAAATCACTTACAATATATGCATTGCATTGCATTTTCCACTTTGTACATTCATTTATTGCCATCACAATAATAAGAAAATGTATAAAACAAACTAAATAACTTCTCAAATTATCATACACCCACCATTCTATACTTAAATACCATTTCATTAATCATTTCAACATGTATGTCTATGCATACTTTTGTACTCCATTGTACCAAAACAGATAGATTTACTACTATTTGAATTTCAAAGAAAAATTAAAAAAAATTCAAATACATCATTTCCATACTTAGTTTCTAAATACAACAACAAAAGTAATATGACTTATTCATAGTAAGCCACACCACTGTCGATTAAGCACCAACTGCAGTAGCACAATTTGATAAAAAGCGTTGGGGGGAAATGCAGCAAGATAGCGACGCACAAATAGTAGAAACTGCACCAAAACTGCAGCCTTTAAAATTAAGTGCCAAACAATTTGCATCCAAAACTTCAATTTAAAAGGTGCCAACTACACCTCAACAGCCAGCGGAAGTCGGAAAGAAGGGGAAGTGAGAAAGAATATATAGCTACACACAATAGTTGAAAAAGGTTGTTATTAATAAACATGCTTTTTTTGTTACAAAAAATAAAGTTCACAATTTTAGATTAACACAAAAACCTAAGTTGCACGAAGGAAAGAAGCCAAAAAATTAAAGAAACGACAACTGACCTTAAATAGTGAGAGCTTCATTTCACTAGTAGCTACAAATAGAATAAAATGGATACTTCTACAGGCATGATAAAATCACACGCTACTGGCATATGAAGCTCAACTCTGATGCATTTTTGTAATAACAAAAACACTAAGGCATGTAGGACTTGATTAGAATTTGCATTTAGACTTGATCAGGCTTCTATTATTTATTTGACTTAGGATCAACTCGGATTCATCTACAGTATTTGACTTTAATTTATATCATGTAGGACTTATAGAATTGCTCGACTCGATTCATGCTTAGAATATTTATTTCCACCAATTCCCTTTTGCCTTTATTTTATTCAGTTTAATATTTTTTTATTGTATAGTTGAGCTTGCTTATCCAACGTCGCGTGTGCCTTTACTTTCCTTGGCAGTGACACAATTTACCACTGAAAAACAAAGAGGCCCAAGTTTAAGATGTCTTCTACGCGCGTACAGATTCTGTAACTAGCATATAAGAAAGTCAAGCTGCCTAGCTAAAATCATATATCTCTATTATATAGCCAAGGGGAGCAATGGTGTCCCCCTATTAAAAACGATAATATAACACCTTAATGATAGTAAAAGACTATAGTCTAATTAAGACATTAATGTACAATCTCTTATTTTTTAAAAACATCCAATATATACAATAAACAATTACAAAAAGTCACTAAGAATTGCACTAAATTTTTCCCAATGAAAATAACAGAAAAAAGAGAAGAATATTAAAATAATTAGTATGTAAATATTCAAATAAGCGAAATACATAAAATTACAAATATGACATAATTAAATTGACAAAGAAAAGTTAAATAAATAGAATATTGAAAAAATTCAAATAAATAAATACAATTAATAATCAATGGAATAATTCTGTTCACATGAAGTTTTTCATTCAAATTATTTTAGAAAATCATTATTGAATTCAATATTCTAATTATTAATCTATGTTGAATATTTCAATATTACTATATTGGAATTGTAACAAAAGTAAATTAAATATTTTCAATGCTTTGTCAAGAGAATATCAGTTGATAAACGAAAAAAGTACACAAAATTTGAAAAATCCATAATAACCAACCGACCATTGGAATTTGAACTGGTACCAAAAAGTTACAATGATTTTTTTACATGAAATATTTGTTAATTATAAATTTTTAACTAAGTAAATCGCCGCATACGCATGTGCTGATAAAAAGAGTGCTAAGTAAAACAAAGAAGACCATGGGATTAGGTAGTCTAGTATTTCAATATATATACAGTATGACTTTTATACATAGAAATGCTTAGAAACAAATCGCGAAATAAGATGCATTATTGCTATAATAGAATCCTAAGCTTATTATTAGGAATAAGCTGAATTGTGAAGGAGTAATAAAATTGAAGAAATAACCCCCAACTAAGTTGGATCCAATTTGAAAAATAATTCCTATA
This sequence comes from Bassia scoparia, assembly GCA_008642245.1. Lineage (NCBI taxonomy): Eukaryota > Viridiplantae > Streptophyta > Magnoliopsida > Caryophyllales > Amaranthaceae > Bassia > Bassia scoparia. The sequence continues at coordinate 103,101 of SNQN01000623.1, forward strand.
TAACTTAGTTTATTTTATATTAATCCCACAATTATGCAAAAGATGTAAGTAATAGACACACTCAAAAATTAAACAATGTTAAACCTCCAGCTATATGATGAAGGGACCCACTTGACATAACTACATGACTAGATAACATTAAAAACTCAGTACAAAAGTCAAAGTAGTCTCTTCTCAATCGATAAAATCAATTCTACTCCTACTGCTGGCCCAAAATCCAGCTACTCCGGGAACCCAGAATCAAGTCTCTCAATCAAGCAAATTTGTTTCTCAATGACAAATTTTACAAACAAAAAATCAGTTTCGTTCTTTTTACTGTTTTTTAGTAAGACAAACTAATACATTCAGATAAAAAATAGTCCAAATCAAGTTCTTCATGATTTGAATTTATAATGGTAGTTATTTTATTAAATTATTAAAATAGTGAAAGTTAGCAGGTAATTAGCAAAGCTGCGAAAGTGAACAATGCAGTATGTATCAAATCACTACTATATATCTTGTGACAATTGTCCTTAAATTGAACATAGATTTATGAACAACAAATTTGATGCATGACTTTTATTCACTTCACAATCAAAATGAAGTTAGAAAAAATTACATAATTACAAGCAAAAATTGGGGCAAAAAAAGAAGAAGAATAAGAATAAAGTAAAAAAGGAAAAGGACTGAAAATAAAAGAAAAAAGAATAAACAACAACTGGATAAGGAATAAAATAAAAAAGAGAAAGAATAAGAAGAAAAGCAGGGCAAAGCAAGAAAAAGAGAAAGGAGGAAATAGGCATCAAACAAAGTAAGATCAAGTTGTATTACTTGATGTTATGACCTCAAAAGAGAGAGAGAAAAAAAGTTGACCATTTAGAAAGAAAATATATGCGTTGATTGAAGAGAAGGAGGATAGAATACAAACATACTATAATAGTTTGAGATACATAGTAATCAAAGGTGTAGCGCAAAATAACTTTTCCCAAATATATCATAAAGAAGAAATTAGAAGGGGACCCACTAAACTGTAAGAGAGTTAAACAGTGTTAAAATATTAGGACGGAGAACCTAACACTTTAGTTTTAGATGAAAAGACTAATGAGCAAGAACTTACGAATATAAGGAAAAAGAACAGTATTATTGGATATGTGATACGGAGTCAATTAGTAGGACCTACTAGCGAAAGTCAGAAATATTTGGCGCAACCGATGTGTAGCAACCAAAATATTGTAATTACACCAAAAAGTACTTTCACGTAAGAGATCCACACTGAACCACCTTCACACATGCACTCTTAGAAAATAGATAAAGGTTTAGGATTAATACAAAACCTTGAATGCCCGAACAAGATCGAAATGACTATAGAATATTTTGTGTGTACATGAAATGAGAAAAGAGATGATAATATATAGAGAAGAAAGATGACAAAAAACAGATGACAAGAGGACTCTTAGGATTTCATGATAACCCCCCACTTCATGAACTAATTTCTTCTAGGGATTTTAAAGAGCCTAACCCCCAATTTCAATTGATGTAATTATTCAGAAAAAAAGGACATAAACCCACAAAAATATAGAAGAAAGGAGAGCTTAAAAAAAAGCCCATCAACAACTAAACTTCAACGGAAATGGTTATGCAAAACTATATACATAGCAATAAGAATAGTCCGCAACCACCTAACGGTCTTAAAAACACAATAATAAAAGCCAGCAACCAGTTAGATGAGGAAGGATAGTAGCTAGAATTTTTCTTAAATGCACTACTTTATAAATATCGATAACATACTTAATTGAAACAATTGACCAACAATGCGCCCACTAAAGATAAACACCTTTAGAAAGAAGACACAAGAAATGTTTCTACAGCACAATAGAGGGAGTACACGAAAATAACATAACACCTTGAGACTATAATTACATACAAAAAAGGTAAGAATTTGAAAGATTCTAAAACATAGGATAAGTGCTTAAGTGAGTAGCATGACCTACAACAAGGTGGACAAACCTTGAAAGACCTTCAAAGCTCATGATTCATATAAGAAGTATGGGCAAACCTGAGAGACTGCAATGAATTTACGGAATCAAGACCCCCTAACGACACAAATACAATATCCTGCCGGAAGTAGTTACAAGACTCCAAAAAGCAAAAAAAGTATAGGAAAGATGTGGTCGTGAACACTAATATTATAGCCAAAGCACAAAATCCTTTAGTAGCTTCTTATAGCGGGCTCTAGGAGAAACGCGCCTAAATAGTTCTTATGACAAATAAAGATGGTCATTCAATCACAGAAGCCACAGAAGTGGTCCTCAATAAGTAAATGCAATCACAAAAGCTATTAAGAGAGACCCATTAAGATTTACTTAAACTCATACTCTCGATCATAAGACAAAACGAATGCGGTATCACAAACGAAAGAATGTTCAAAAACTAACCCATCAGCAAAAGTGCAATTACACACATAATTATCGCTCAAGGAAGAGACATATGTAATGATCATTGGGCTTTTTAGTCACCTTCCCCTCATGACTCAACAAACTTTTTTACAGTGACAATAAACCTTCGTCAAAGATCGCCAAGATTTTTCACAGAGATGGACATAATATGTGTAGTTTTCTTCCAAGACTTGTAGAGTAAGCTCGAATGAATTAATGATTATTGCTAAATTTGTGCCACAAACCCACAACTTATGGTGCGGCATTGGCATAGCTTAGTTGCATTGCATTTCACCCATTCGATTTTAAGCCTTCACACTCTTCATTCTAAATTCGAATAACCCATTTCAGGAGTATTCTTAKCCACAATTTCAATTGTKTTGTGTTAGTTGGTCCTGTAGCAACAACAATTTGGGAGTTGGGACTTGATCCGACTCTATATTCTTTAATTATGTACGGGTGCATCATCCGATATTTCAAAGTGCTGGTACTGATCTCAATGTCAATTTATATTTGTGACTATTGAAATATACAGGGATGAGTTTTACTGTTTTGGAGTATACTTACACAACAATCTTAATAAAACTACTTATATCATTTGATTCAACTTAAAATGGCGTTGCGTTCAGTGCGTCTCATTTGCTGTGATTTCTTACTTTCTTATACATGCACAATTTCTGGTACATTTCTTTTGTTACGTTGCAGGCTAAATTTGCAAAGTACCAGAAATTGGGCTATGTTACTTGGATTCGGATGAAGTATCATGTGTCGGTGTCGGACAAGCCCATTTTCTTGAGTAGGTGGGAATTCAGTATGCGAAATCTCGTTTTCTGAGCTGGATCTGCAATTTCTGAGTTGGACTGTTGGAGATGTTGCAGGCCTTGCAGCAATATGCATATTTTGAAGTTGTATAAGTATATATTGTTAACTAGTGTATTTTTGTACATAAATGATCTGCTGGTTTTTTTTGGTAGTTTATACTATTATAGTAGTACATTGTGATTACTGATTAGCTTAAATTTCAAAATACAATTTGGAACTAAAGTTCTTGTTCTTATTTCAAATGCAGATTTTTGTTAAGACCTTGACTGGTAAGACACTAAGGCTCCGTTTYTTTTGAAGGAAAACAATTTTCCTGGAAAATCATATTTTAGGGAAAACAATTTTCATGYAAAATCATTTTCTTGGAAA
>SNQN01000623.1:115169-133172 GCA_008642245.1 Bassia scoparia
TTCAGATTCCGCGTTCCCTCTGTGTTCCGAAGCTGCAGTGTCTTTGTTGCCTTCAGCTTGCTCAGCTTCCTTCTTCATCTTGACTGACCATAAGTCCTTGATCGGACCTACCTTAGCAATGTACCTGTCAACCAGCTTCTTGCAGTCCTCCTTGGTGGCCCCTTCGTGGTACACCTCAAACYCCATATTAGCTCTCCCCCTGAAGATAGCAACRGATTCCACATCCAAGACTTCCTCATTCAACCGATCAATCTCTTGGTTCAAGTCCCCAATGTGCAAGTCTCTGAATTCCACCTCCTTCACCTTCAGTACGTACTCAGCATCGAAAGATATCTTTTGAGCAGCAAGAGCCTTTTCCTTGTCAAGACCAGCAGCCTTCAGCTTTTCCTTCTGAGCCTTCACCTCACCTTCCAGCTTCACCACGTTCTGAATCGTGGATTTGGCAACGAGGGACACTTGCAAAGCTTGAAAGAAACCAACAACAAACTTAAGAATCCATCGTATACAACCCAGACACACAAAGGAAAATTCGATCTATACCTGAAGTAAGTATCCAATCCCCTGGTTGACCAAAGCCTCCGTTTCCTTCTTCTTCAACCGAGAAGCAGCAGCTGGCATCAACAYTTGGCCAYCWTRTGYCCAAATACCACTTTCCACTTCATCTGAAGCCAGAAAGTTGCTGGGAAGGGATATATTCACCCCTCKAGCATCGATTATCATAGGGACAACAGGTGGCCTYTTTATCTTGAAGGGATCCACTATAGTCACATTATTAGTCTCAACCGAACTCGTTGTGCCCTGCTCTTTCTTCCTTTTGGRTGCTCTTTCTTCCATCTGAGCATCCGTTAGTTGACCACTCCTTCCTGAAAAAATCAACATAACCCAATCAAAGCCTAACAACCAATAAGACAATGGAAAACACAAATTCAAAATACTCACTCGAAGTCATAGCTGATAACAATTCAGGTGCGATTTGGAACTTCTTTTCCGAAGCTGGRAATTCCCTGAACTTCTGTACTGCTCCTGAACCCGATTCCTCTACTTCCACGTCCAAACCTGCAAAACAACACAAGTAAGAAGACATTAATGAAACAGGATACCAAAAATAAAACAGACCAGCCATACCTTTCCAATTCCACCACAAATCAGCCAATCTTCTACATCGCCCAAAGAGTCCTTCTTTACAAAGAAAAAACGTGTTTTCCACCCCCTATCATTCACTCCCTCATCGTTGACTAGCTTTAAGCCAYGCTTAGACCTAAGAMTCATCCTCCCCCTAGGAAGCCTCTTGATATCATAGCATGAGAGAAGGTCAGRAGTAGTGAACCCTTCCTCCCACGAACTGGTCTTTTCCTCGATGARCCAGCAAATACGCCAGAAAAATGACAACATTTGACCYGGAGCAACGCCAACAAGGCCCAAGAAATCACGGACCAGAGGGGAGAAAGGGAACTTAAAACGGATGGTAAAGGGATACTCAAAGAAGACGACGCAGTCACCTGGGCATGACTCGGGCAACTACTCATCGGAGGGAATCAACACTTCACACAACGAAGGAAAATCGGCTAAAGCCASTATCTCCGGCAATTCATCAAAGTTGACGTTGATTGGAATCTCATCATTCGATTTTRCCATCTTCCTCTTCTTCGCAATCGACTTAAAACGCATGAAAGAAAGAACAAATCGAAGAGAAAATGAAAGAAATACCTGAATTAAGATGAAATTTCACTCAAAAAACGATTCGATCGAAAAGCCCCAATTTGATTTCTACGAAACCTTAGAAACTTGCCTCAGTCCAAGTGATTCTCCAGAAGTGCTTGAGCTTTTATAAATCTTCAAGTGGCTTATCGTATTTATTGCTTAGAATATTAAAACTCTGAACCGACTTCCCTCGATTTCTGCGATAAGATACAAAATATCATCTCAAAGATTTTTCTGGAATTAAAAGTCACACTCATCACTGTTCAAAAATTCAAAATTTAACTTGCAATGATGAACCTAACGTTCCCCATTGCAAGTTAGGGGCTAATTGTTATACCCAAATTCTTCGTACTTGTAGCTAATGTTTTATTGACAGGTTCGCAGGTTCACAGGAATACCGGTTCACCTTGCAAGTAGGTAGGAGCTAATCGAAGGCAAAGCCCAGTAAGGTGTCAAAGGCCCAAGACGCCAAAATTAAGCCCAAACTTGAAGAAGCAACCTCCAAGGTGAAATAGTCAAGAGAGAGGTAACTATCACCCGAGAAACTAGGAATGTGGAGTAGGCTATAAAGTACGTGCAGAAATCAGCAGCTACCCTCCAAGAGAACCGGTCGAAGCGGTTACCTCAAATAGCTGTTGCTAAACCCTACAAGTCAGGGAACGGGAATCTCTCAAGCGGTTAAATGCGAAGATTGGAAGTAGTATAAAAATGCTTTGTATAACTGTGTGAAGGACACATTACATTCCTATCACTTTTGAAGTTATTATTTCCTATTTACGTGAGAGAAAAACAAGAGTGAATCCAAGAGGATACTCAAGTACCACGCAAGAACAACCTGTAATTGAACTTGTAACAGATCGAATTCATAGTGGATTGGTGGACTCATAGCCACCCGCGGTTTTTTGCCCTTATTCATGGGGTTTTTTCGCGTCATCYTGTCTGGTGTTGTCTCTCCCTCTTGTTCCTTGTTTAGTTTTTGTCATTTCATTAGTTGTTTATTATTTAGTATACATAGTCGTACCAGCTTAGGTTAGATTATTGTCTAATTTTTGRATAAACAGACACCATTGATAATTGTCAAGAAAAGATTCGAGTCGGGGAAGGGTATTCCCCAGACCAGCAGAGGCTGATTTTGCTGGGAAGGATTTGCAGTTCTTGCATGATGGGCGGCGTACCCTTGCTGATTGCAGCATCCAGAAGGAACCTTCCTGCACCTTACCTTTTCTATTTGTGGACCTTGTTCATGATTTCTAAGATGCTTTGTTAACAAAAATAATTTGATGTTCTAGTATTCGACTTTGATTTTAAGGCAGTAAGACAGTAAGTGTGATTTGGTTCTCAGCTAGTGTTGAACAGTTTTCGATATTAAATTAACCTTTTGGAAATAACTGTACGTGTAATCCTAATGACTTTGTAGTCATCCATTATCTGTGGCTAATGATAATTATGATGGAAATATGATTATGCTTTGTGTTCTTGAATGGAATAGTCAAGGTCAGCATTAATGCTTAGCAACCTAGTCACTTGGTGCTCACAAGCCCTGCTTACTGTTGGTACTTGCTGAGCAACTGCGTCCGAACGTCATCTTTTTATTTTGTTCTTTGCTCTATTTATAACTTCATTCATGATTTATATTGTTGGTTAGTCTTGTTACTGCAATACTTTTTGGCCTGCTACATTTAGTCCCTTTCTTTTTTAAATTTTCTAAACAATATTAGCCTTCTTATTTTTCATTTAGAATCAACCAAATAGATGATATCATGATGTAGTTTGGCGCTCCGGCATCCATGATGAACTCAGCCATGTAGAACATGTCATAACTCATAATTCTACTCATACAAGATTATGCCTACTTGCCTAGGATACTGGTCAGGCTGTAATGGGTCTTGCCCAACACATTCTGTAAACTGGCATCCTTGGCCTGACCAAGTTTAAGTATCCTTACCGTAATTGATTTAAATTAGTCAGTAATTTTATTTTTACACGGTAAGGTACACGGGTAGATRTCTGTACAAATCCTATGCAYTGAGAGCGGGAGATAATACCCCGACATAATGCTGGGGGTGACGCTCGACCCCGGGTCATACACAGGGAAGGTGGYAAGCATTACCACCATGCTTCAYCCACTTTCTCGAAGTTTAAGGATGTATCASAAGGTGGYAAGCATTARCACCATGCTTCACCCACTTCCTCGAAGTTTAAGTATCCTTACCGTAATTGATTTAAATTAGTCAGTAATTTTTTTTATTAGTCAGTAATTTATTACTACTTCCGTATGAATGCACTTTCATTATTCGACCATTTTATATTGATATATACATATTGTTTTAATCTATTTTGAGTATGCTTTTACTATATTTTATAGGGTCGAGCCTATCTACTACAATCCCTTAATTWTTTTCACATATACACATTTTCTATTCAATCTATTTTACTTTTTAACTCCACTAACATTATAATATATTATTTCTAGTTTTTCCCCATTTCCCCGAACAATAAATGCACACATCAATAGAATACAGATGGAACATATTAGGAAAATGTTGGAGTGAGGCACAATTTTATTTAATTCCTAAGTTACATTTTGACATTTATATGCACTGGGTTAGCTCCTCAAATAAATGGTCAAACCGTCAAAGTATTGGTGTTCAATCTTTCTGGATATGGCTGCAGAATATTACTTTAAAAAACAGCAAACCTTGATGCTCACATRAGCTTAGACTTCAGGGATTATTCTTTGTGCTTTGTGCTGCTTCAACCATTTTCTTGCAARWSAGGATTTTTGCTGCTCAAAATATTCAAAARCTGTGCCTAAAACAAACAATCCAMTCATCTGCATTCGGCACGGTAATAAAATATGGCAAAAGTTTCACTCATTTCAATTGATATGCCAGAAATGTTCAGGTTATCGAAATATTCGGAGACAAATCTCASWGCACATCATCATAATCTGTTAGCACACTATTTCTAATCCTTTTTTGTTATAAGCACTGAATCAATAAAAATCTAATCTCAATTCTCAAGCTATCAATGCTCAAGTATTACAGAATGATCAATTATGTACATGAATAAGGAAAGTTTCTTCCATACTCAATCATAAGGGCTCACATCCCACCTAGATTTCCGTTTCCTTGGCCACGGTCTATTATTCCAGCCGAGAACTGGTGCAGGCTCCAACAGAACAAAGTCGTTGTCATCCTTAGGGCCCAACCACCCGAGGCAAGGTTTGCGCTTAGGCTTAGTAGGCCCATTATTGAATTGCAAGGGAGGATACTGCTCAAACCCTGGTGGACAAAGCATAATAGTTTCACTCAAAGCTGCATTATTTTTCTGATCTATGACAATGTCATTTGTCTGATCTACTTCATTTGATGGTGTAATTTTGCCTTGGTTAGTCTCATGCTCAGTAAGAGATGAACTGGGCTGAGGAGCTGCAAAATAAAATAAAGAAAGGTGAAAAACAGAAGGCTAGCGCAGTTTTAGCAATGTAGTTCATAACTTGATCTAAGGCTAGCACAAAAATGGACACAGACATTCCATCTTCGGACCAAAAACATGGATTTTGTTCATTCCATATGCAATCCTCACAGTTGCACATGGGGGTTCAATGAGTTTCCAATGTCTGAGTAACATAACTCTGAGAACACAGGTTTTACTCAATTCAATTTTGAAAGAGCCAAAATAATCAGTCTGAATATCAGCAAAAAWAATTGGGGGATAAATGCTGAAGTACACTAACAATAAGCACCCAATTAAGTGGGTAGTATGGGCATAAAATTGAGCTATGAACTGCTGCAGACATTTAGTGTGAGCAGAACAATGTGAAAGAAACTGTCAGACTGGAAATCTGTTGGAAGAATCAACATTTTTCTTCAAAATAATCACGTAAAAGTGTACTTCAATACATTATAATAAAATTTTGAATGTAAAAACTATAATATCCAATTAACAAATGTACAACTAGCATTATTTTAAGATATTCAGGTCCTAGATCAKTGAGTTCAATATAAATCATAACGAGGTATGTAATTAACATCTTACGGCTGCAATGTGTGACAATGAACAAAAGGGAAATTCAAATATTCAATCYTCATTTGGTGAGACTCTATGGTGATGCAGCAAGAAATACAGTGTTCATATGCATAAAATATGCGTTCTTATACATTAATGAATCAAGGTTAATTCTGAGCTTGGCTGACAAATGCACAAAAAAAGGCAGAAAAGATACCATTTGTTTTTCTGGGTAGTAGAAAGAAGCCGTTTAGTAGGATTTTAAATAACACAGAACTAAATTAAGCTGCCACTCGAGATCCCACCATTCACCCTTTTAATACAGAAAGGAATCCCCCAGTCCCCCACTACACACTTACACAGATGATAATCAAACATACAATCAACCAGTATCACACTAGTGTGATAAGCCAAATGCATCCTTTACTCCTTCCCAGCCCACYGATCCACACACGGGACAATTGGACATGCCCAAGATCCTCTGTAGCACAAAAATGTCTGCCCTACAAGTAAATCTGTAAATTCAACACAACTTAGGCTCCGTTTGGTAGGGTGTAAAACATTTTCCATGTAAAATGATTTTCATGGAAAACAATTTACAATGGAAAACAATTTCCATAAAAACAATTTTTCAATGTTTGGTTGCATGTAAAAAAAGTGATGGAAAATAAGGAAAATAAAGAGGATCCAAGGAGGTAGTGAAGGAGAAGTGTTCAAGAAAAAGAAGGAAAATAGTTTTCCTTTCATTTTGGAAGGAAAATAGTTTTCCATCCATCTAAGGGAAATTTTACTCCCATGGAAAATAGTTTTACACCTCTTTGTCTACCAAACAATGTAAAATTGGGAGAGGGAGGAAAACACTTTTCATGGAAAATGTTTTACGCTCTACCAAACGGAGCCTTAATCAAACAAGCACAATAGCGTATTTAATGTTTACTTCAATGGTAGCAACACCTACGAATATTCAACACAACTTAGGCTCCGTTTGGTAGGGTGTAAAACATTTTCCATGTAAAATGATTTTCATGGAAAACAATTTACAATGGAAAACAATTTCCATGAAAACAATTTTTCAATGTTTGGTTGCATGTAAAAAAAGTGATGGAAAATAAGGAAAATAAAGAGGATCCAAGGAGGTAGTGAAGGAGAAGTGTTCAAGAAAAAGAAGGAAAATAGTTTTCCTTTCATTTTGGAAGGAAAATAGTTTTCCATCCATCTAAGGGAAATTTTACTCCCATGGAAAATAGTTTTACACCTCTTTGTCTACCAAACAATGTAAAATTGGGAGAGGGAGGAAAACACTTTTCATGGAAAATGTTTTACGCTCTACCAAACGGAGCCTTAATCAAACAAGCACAATAGCGTATTTAATGTTTACTTCAATGGTAGCAACACCAACGATTGCTGGGACTGTTTATGATAGCTTCCAGATCTGGCTCACTGATGATAATTTTTTTTCTAATCAACAAGAAGATWGATCCTAAGTATAAAATCATAAAATTGTTTATCACACAGGAGCTATCCCTAGATGCCAAACTACCAAATTACAGGCCCCCCAACCTCAAATACAACAACCACAACCAAGCTATTCTATCCTTCCCGACTTTAAACTAGAAACTAGAAAGTAGAGAACATATATTAGTTATATATGTATTCATTCAAGATGAAAACAGGTTTAGAACTAAATACAATATCAATGCCTTCACATAACAAGTTTGGTTACTAGTAGTCTAGTACCAAAGYACAGTATGGACAAAYTTATATGAAAGAATTCTCCATATAATCACTTTGACCTTGATTTATGGTTTAATGATGACTATTTTGTTTCCAAAATGATCATTTTRACAATTGTAAGTTGAGGATAAACTTCCAAGTTAAGACTCTGAGAAGTGACATACTCTAATGGAAGTATGAGTCAACTATGTTAACTTATTATATCTAATGAGTAATGGGATCCATTTAACCACAATAATTTACCATAACTTATACACATGAGAAAAACGCCTAAACAACTAAATTAGCAGTTTGTCTATAAAAGCTAAACAGTCAACTTCACAAAGGGCTTAGATGAATATGTAAAATAAAGTATGGGCATATATATCGTGGAAGAAAAAGAGAAGAGATACATTATACCACACAGTTTTTATCGGTTGATGGTTCTCATTGGTAAAGCAACAAGCCAACATGTATTTGAAAAGTACAAGCTATATTGCAAACTATACTACATGGTAATCTATGGAACTCAGAGATCCATCTTACAACACAGTCTGGATGACGAAGCAAATAGAAATGTGGCATCCATATGTAACATGGCATAATATGAAAACAAACCATCAATTTGGAAAATAGAATAGAAGACAATGAGTCAATGATGATGACTAGCTGACTACGAAACAATACTATTTCTATGCAACATTATTTAAGCATATAAGCATTTAAGCAGAGAATGTCATTAAGGAATCAAACATGTCAATTTTGGAAACAAACGTAAGGAGCCAAGGATATACTCCAGTTAGAGATCCTTTTACCTAGTAACGAGTTTTCCAAAGCTTCAACAGTAGCAGGAGTTGTCAAGCCAATTCCTTGGTTAGAGCAAATAGGCTCATTGGCTTCAATTAATGGTTGAGCCCCTGATGGCTCCAGCTCCTCACCACCTTCAATCAATGGTTGAGCCCCTGATGGCTCCGCCTGCTCACCACCTTCACCTCTAGCTTCATCCGGCGAATCCTTCAAAAGATGCAAACAGCCCTAAACTTCCACTTCCATCTCCCAAAAAATACAATCAAGAACAACGTTCCAAGAGCTACAAGAGTACAAGTACTTCAAAGAACATGCTTTAAATACTAAATCCACTTACCTAAACCAAGTAGCRAATTCAACTACATACTTAACCCACTTGAAAAAAAACACAAGCAACCCATCATCATTTAAAACCCAAAACAATCCCAAAAAATTTCATTGCAACAAAAAACAATAACACTGGACATAATCATTCATCACAACAAGAACTTGCCAAAATTCAAAGAATATACATCATTCTGTAAGAATTCTGTAATAATACCCTGGAAGAAGGTTCCCCTTGTTCTTGATCCTCCAATATACACTCAATAAGCAACTTGTACGCTGCTTCTTCAATAAAAACCCAACCTTCATCACCATATTCCTAAAATCATAAAAAATAAGAACAACCCACAAAATGCATCATAACAACACTCGTTTACAAAATAAAGATTACACGAAAAAAGGGAGGAAAAAAGGACCTACTTTGAGCAAGTCCTTAACTTTCCTACGGATTACATCAGAAGAAAAACCCATTGGTTTAAGAGCATCAATGGCGGCATCCACTCGTCTAAGACCCACCTAAAATTTCGCACAAAATCATYTCACAAAAAAGGCCAAAAATTGGGGTGGAAACCCCATGAAAATTCAAGAAAATTGAATGGAAAAAACCCCAATAAAAATGCAAAAAAATGCTGTTTTACTTACTCTGCGAGATCTTCCAGTTCTTGGTGCCATTGTTGCACAAACAAAGTGTATGAAAAAGAGCGAAAAAGGGAAAGAACTTCCCCCTGTAAATGATGAACGAAAATGGCAGTAAGAGTTTGAAAGTGTTTGGACTTATGACTGATCACATTTCCTTAACGGGAAAAGTTGCACGCAAGTCGACAAATGGTTAAGTATAGGCTCCAAAATGTGTAACTATGCTCTCTTTTTTTGGATAGGTGCCCCAAACTTTAACGTTTTTTCCAAAATGCAAATCACCTTTTTGACCCCTTTTAAATTGCCCTTGAACTTTCAAAAATCTAAAAAAGTGACTTTTTGGGGAAAAAGTTAACTGGCTTTTAACGGAGTGTTTGACTCGTATATGTTTGACTCGTATATGTAGTATTATACAATGGGTCCCACTTCATTTACTTAACAACTCGTATAATAGTAAGTTGAATCTTAARCTCACATTATCTCATTCTTCTTCTTCTCCCTTCTTCTTCTTCGTGAAATACAATTCAATAATGGCTTCTTCTTCATTATCAGATGGTGTGCTCAGTAGGGCCACGAGCCAAATCTCCAAGAAGCGCGCACGAGGGCAGCAGCTAGCACGAGCAAAACATCCCAACATTCCTACCCAGAGTCAGTGCCAGATTGAATTAGTTTGCTCGGCAATCCCAACAATTTCGCCGGAAACACACACGAACTCAATACTTTGAACCAATAGTTCCTGAATTTTCAGGGATTACTCCCCAAAAAACAAGCCACAAAAAGAGCAAAACCCCCAGAAAATTGCCTCCAAGAATTGCCCAAATAAGCACCATAAATCCCAAAATTCGAACTTAAAGCGAACCTAAAACCTCAAAATTTGAAAATAACCCAGAAAATTGGGTTTAATTCGAAAATTGATTTATTTTTTTTTGTGTAATTTGAGAACGAATTTCGGGTGTTTTGGAATGAGAGCGATGATTCGTGAGAAGAGTGATTGAATGTGTGAGTGAGTGTATGAGCAAGAAGGTTGATAGATGAGAGGATGATAGGGAAGGTGAGTGATGATAAGGGAGAGAGAGAAGTGGGACCCATTGTATAATACTAATATACGAGTCAAACATATACGATCAAACTTCGTTAAAAGCCAGTTAAGTTTTTCCCCAAAAAGTCACTTTTTTTTGGTTTTTGAAAGTTCAAGGCAATTGGAAGGGGTCAAAAAGGTGATGTGCATTTGGAAAAAACGTTAAAGTTTAGGGGCACCTATGATAAATCCTTTTTTTCTCCTCTTTTTCTCTATTCTCCGCTGAGTTTGAATGCGAGCATCGCGGGATTTGAAGTTGAAAAAAAAACTTAAGCAAGTAGAGTTTAATCTCATCATACATTTCAAAATTAAGGGTTACAGATTTGTTGAAAAAGATAAGAATAATATGAAATTTGGGAAAGTTAGGTAGATTTTTAAGAAAAAATATATGGACCATTGATTTCATAATCAATGGTGAGATTGTTTGAACCTACTTGGGTAGGTTTTTTTACAACTGTACTGGATCCAAATCCGGAATCGCGATGGGAGTTTTATCTCAATTGAGGTACTTCCTTGTTTGTTAGATGGGAATGAGAATATAAAAAGTTATTCCCAACATTTTATTACTTTCGCGGCGTTTGGCAAGTGGGAATGGGAATTTGGTAATATATAGATGAATGGGAATGAGAATTGGAAGGTGGGAATTGATAAAATTATCCCAATCCCTTGTTTGGTATTGATTTGGGAATAATGAGGATTTGAAAAGGAAAAAAAAGGAAATAAAATTGGATGAAGAAATAACTTTGAGTAAAAAAAAAGGAAAAAGAAATAAATATGAATTCCCCTCTAATACAACCCCCCTAGGTATAAAATCATAGGGAATTGACCCCAATTATCCCATTCCACAACAAACATGGGAGTTTAGGACATTGGGATTAAAATTCTCATTCCACCATCTATTCCCCACAAACACAAACAAAAGAAATCGATTTCGGCGACCGTCGTCACCGCCGACCGAAAATCGGTCGGTAACACCATGTCCGACCGAGAAATCTGGTCGGTGACGACGGTCGATTTCTTCGTCGGTAAAATCGTTTTCCAGACCGGATTTTCCGGTGTGAAACACTCCACGACCGATTTACCGACCACTTTATGGCTAAAAAAAAGGGAAGAAAAGGGGTTTACCGACCGATTATTCGTCGGTAAACTCCTTTTTCCCTCCAAATTGGAGGGCCATGAAGGGGTTTCCGACCGACATAATCGGTCGGTAATACCAGACGACAATGAATCTTGTCGGTATTATCGACGGGTTATTCGGTCGGTAAACAACTTTTCTTCTTATTTTTTAATTAAAATGGCCATTACCGACCGAATTCGGTCGGTAAAGTTAGTATCATCAAGGGAATATCCGTTTACCGACTGAATTCGGTCGGTAATATGCTATCAAGAAATAAAAAAAAAGAGAAAAGAGAATGCAAACTTCCAAACTGGTGTCCATCGACAAGGTTGTTTTCAAAAGTTGGTGTCTATCACATAAAATGTTTCTATATGATTACTACAGGATTACTAATAAGTCATGATAAATTTACAAGATGCATAAAAGCTTTAACATTTGAGGTACTATACAATCTCATCCTGATACACTAATCCTATCAATCAGTAGTGTACAAAAAGAAGGGCATAAATGAAGGGCTGGATAACGTGTAGCTACCTCATCCCAATCAGCCATTCCAGCAGACATAATGTGACACTGATACGTACAAAGAGGTTTGATGCACAGAGCTCCGCACGGTCTTTAGTAAGTTATTAGACCGCGCTAACCTGTACAAAGAGGTATCATCAAATCAAACTCCAAATTAACAAGCTTCTTCAACTTTAATTTACAACCTTGAGCCAACGCACTTAGCAAATAGCATATAGAAAAAGAAGGAAGAGAGGAGATGATTGGTGGAGGCAGCCGGAAGACTCGATCTCAAAAGTGATGGAATGTCTGGATCAGCACGTACGATTCAAAGGGTGATATGCAATTAATAAGGCTGCTTGTCAGCTTCACATTGAAGCTCATTATCAAACATATACATGAAGTCATTTAACATAATGTTAAAGCAACAGTTTTTATTTTTTCCTAATTCATTAGCTCATAGGCTTCTTATTGTTTGATACACTTTATTATCAAATATACATGAAAATAATTATAAACTATTAGAGTAAAGGGTAAAGAAACAAGAAGCATATGAGCACATAAATTCAGAAGTGTTATAAAACAACAGCACCTTCATTTTCTCAAAAAGGCAGTTCATACCTTAATAAAAAATAAATAATAAATAAATAAAGGATACACCTTACTTGTGCAGAAGCTGAATAAACTGTCTCATGTGTCAACCTGCATAATTTCAATGCTTTAAACGTATGATATACAGTTAAAATGCTAGCTAAGCTCATAGTAAGAATATGCAAAAATACTCCGAATCTAAATAAAGAAATTATATCCTATTTTTTATTTTTGTTTCATAAAAATTGCAAACTCAACGTACACGAACAATGTTTATTAATGTTTGTTTCTTGACATGTACTTCACTCAGCTTAAGAAATGCAATATTCATAGTTTTTTTATAATAATATTCGCACATTTCTTTTCTTCCTTTTCTACTATGGATCCCTTTCCAACATGAAAAATTTAGCTAAATGCAAAGCATCCTTAACAATCTTGCAAACAAAACTTTAAAGTTGAAACTTGAAAGGCAAGCATTTGAAATGTTACTCGATCTCCAAACTATAAAAGTGAATGACAATAATATGCAGGATGTCATAGCTCAAAGCAACATAAAGTCAATTTATTTCTGTGATCTAAGATTAGCATTATATTAAATTATCATATACAGAGCAGCGATCACTAAAATAAGTCAGTGTAGGATCAATTCTCAGCTTTCTTAAATGAGACAAGAGAATAAAATATTATATTTGAGAACGAAATTTTGAAAGTGCACTATTATTCGCATGCCATGCTTCAGTGCTTCAGTAACTGAGTAAGTGTGGCTTACCTAATCATTTTATTGAAGGGAGTTATGAGCTGCAATCTGGATATTATGAGCCTGTAATTGCAGAGACACATATAATCAACCTTTATGCAACTACATGGACGATATAAAGCCATAAAAGAAATATGCATGATTAGAGAATCTATCATAAATTTAGACTGTATAGTAGGCCACTGAAGCAGATACAGTAGCACAGTTTGCATAACAAACTCTCTTTGCTGCAAGACTGCCTTTTCTGAAGAGAAAAAAGATGTCAGCATATGAACAAATAACATCAAGGCCATATTTATAGGTGTGCTTAAAATTGATGCTTGCTCCTTAAAAGTCGAGCTTCCATAGACACACCTTCTCCAAGATTAGCTACCTAAAAACAAGGAAGCATGCTCTTAACTAGAAAAAGGGAAAACTATGAAAGTTGCACAATTAATAGAAGATTCATGAATAGGTCAAAAATAAAAGAATCCACTATATATCTAAGATATCAAAGCTATAAAGAACATTTATACCCTTATACACACCAGACTCATCAATGAACTATTACACATGGACTTGCGAAATGAGATGGGTACTCCATTTTTTTAAAGAAAAGCTATGCGATGTTGAGAATCATTCTGTCAGGGTAAAATTTCAAGCTCACTGCATTTGCCTACAGTTACAAGGAGAGAAAAATGTGACAAAGGCACAACACAGCATAAGAAATAATAAACCCAACAGGACTTAAGGAGTGGCCTAAAATTTTCTGCTATATGATGATATTATTGTTGTCAGCAAATAATTCAAAAAACTAGAAAATTGGAGAAAAATAAAAATAGATAAAGAATTGAAGACAATTTGGGTAAAGAAGAGGAGATAGAAGACAATACCAAAATTGATATTAAGAGCAACCACCAACAACAGAAGCACGCAACAACAGTAAGTCAGTAACAACGAACAAACAGAGAATCGAGCACCCAGTTAAAGAATTTAGCACTTTGAATTTAATTTAAAAAAAATGAACCCAAAATTTGAACCCACATGTTTACCAATATGCTCCGGCGAGTGAACGGGAGTGAGGACGAGGTCGAGGGGGTGGAGGATGCAGCAGGTGGCGGCGGGGGTTGCCGCCGTTTTCTGGGCTCGAGCAGGTGGTTCGGCGAGGAACGAGAGAGAAAGAGCTGCGGCGAGGAGCGGAGAGAGAGAGAGAGAACGAGCAATGAGAGAGAGACGGCGCGCAAGAGAGAGAGTGTGTGAGAGACGCCGGTGCCGGTGTCCCTTCGCGATGCCGGTGAGAGTGAGGGAGGGTTTGTGATGAGAGAGGGTTTGAGAGTGAGAGGAGGGTTTGTGACTTGTGAGTGAGAGAGGTTTGAAATGAAAAAAATTGAAAGGATATCACGGGTAGAACGAGGCAGGGAGGTTTTTTTTTAAAAAAAAAAATTGATTTTACCGACCATTTTGGATTTCGGTCGGTGATACGACCGAAATTCGTGGTAAATCAATTTTAAATGTCAACCATAAAAACATAAAACTGGCAAGCTGGCTTTTTTTTTTTTAAAAAAAAATATATTACCGACGAGTCTTCGGTCGGTACCACGACCGAAATCCAAAATCGGTGGTGGTACCGACCGATACTCGGTCGGTAAAACTGGCGGAAATATTGGTTTATCGAGGTTGCAAGCTGAGAGTTTACCGACCATAAAAACGGTCGGTAATACTACCTATGTTATTTCGGTCGGTAATACGACCGATTAGTTGGTCGGTAAAATTTCACCGATCGAAGGCGGTCGGCAATAGTCGGTATTACCGACCAAAATAAATCGGTCGGTGCGGTCGGTCGGCGCGAAATCTATTTTCTTGTTGTGCAAACACCCCTCGGGACATTTGGTACGAAGGATTATGGAGTGGGAATGAATTATTAATCCCAAGTTTCTATAATCTAATGTTTGGTAGGTGAGAATTAAGTTTGAAAATGAGAATGAGTTTTTTTAGGTCTTATTCTCCATGTTTTATTATCTAAGGGGGTAAGTAATAAAATGGTGGGAGGTGTTTGGTACGAGGATTATGGGGTGGGAATGAGATAATTAATCCCAAGTTTCTATAATCTAGTTTGATAAGTGAGAATAAGGTTGAAAATGGGAATGCGAATGGGATTATTTAGCTCTTATTCCCCACGTTTATTACCTGGAGGCCGGGTGTTTGTTTTATGATATTAGATAGGTGGAATGGAAATTTTAATCCCAATGTCCTAAATTCTCATGTTTGTTTGTAGAGAATGAGATTATTTGAGGGAAGGAGAATGAGATTATTTGGGGTCAATTCGCATGGTTTTAGTACCTAGGGGGGTTGGTATTTGGATGGGAATTCATATTTATTTTCTTTTTCCTTTTTTTTTTGCTCAAAGTTATTTCTTCATCCTATTTTATTTCCTTTTTTATTTTCCCTTTTCAAAATCTCATTTATTCCCAAATCAATACCAAACAAGGGATTGAGATAATTTTATCAATTCCCACCTTCCAATTCCCATTCCCATTCCCATCCTAAATTTTACCCAAGTTCTCATTCCCACTTGCCAAACACCCATAGGAGGGTAGGTAATGAAATGATGGGAATAAGATTATTTTAGCGAAATTATTAAAATACCTCTACCGATTWATTAACATTACACCTTACACTACTTATGAAGGATATKTTCGTAAACTTTCAATTTAATCCKTACTTTAATCCCACATACTCCGTACCAAACATGAGATTTCAAAATATTCAATTTTATTCCCACTAACATGCCAAACAAGGGATAGAGATTATTTTATGAATCCCCACCTTCTAATTTTCATTCCACTCTCATCCTATATTCCCTYAATTCCCATTCCCACTTGTCAAACGCCCCGTGAGATTATTTGATGAAAAAACTAAAATATCCATATATATTAATTGATAATTTACTTTATGCCACTAATTAAAGAGTAAATTATTAACTTTCAATTTAATCCCTACTTTAATCCCACATACCAAATATGGGATTTCAAAAATGTTAAATTTATTCCCACTAACATGTTAATCAAGGGATTGATAATGTTTTATGAATTCACACCTTCTAATTCTCATTTCCACTCCCACCTTATATTTCCCAAATTCTCATTCACACATGCCAAACACCCCCAAAGGGGTAGGTAATATAGATGGGAATAGATTTATTAGGAAAAATTGACGAAAATGCCATTAAATAAAAACAAGGTAAGTGGCATAGTAAGGGTATTTGTGTAATTTTTAATAAATATATTCCCAATTAATTCTAATGTATATCCAAACAAGGTATTAGAGCACTCTCATCAGTGGTCTAAAAAATTTATTCATCAATCTCTCTTTCCACCTAATTTTTACTCATTGATAATTTTTTCACCACATCAATGGTCCAAAAAAAACTTCTTAGTACTCTCTCTCCTTCTCATCCGTTCCCTTTTGTTTGTCTTGTTTGGAATTTGGGAGAGAATTAAGAAAAATGAATCTTTAATTAAGAGGAGGGGTTCATATAGTAAGATTTTTACCTGAAAAGATAGTTATTAACTTTTTATCTAGCATAATAGGAAAATGTAATAAATGTGTGTTAGAAAGTTAATTTTGAAAGTAATTTTTTTTGACATGAAAACCAAAAACGTTTCTTTCATAGTAAAGCCAAACGACACTTATAATTTGACAAAATTGATAAAATTTTAACAAACATCCATAGTGATGTGCCAAAACCCTAAAGGACACAACACGTGTCAAAATCCTAGAAGGAAAGGAGAATGGAGAAAGTAAGGGATCAAGATCAAGGGGTGAGAATAAAAGGAAGCAAGGACCAATCCTTGCCTTRCACATGACAACCCATAAAAAGACCATGCAAGGGCCCAAGATCCTATAAATACCACTTGATTTGACACAAACACTATGACAACTACACTACATTCAATACAACATTGATTGCTTCAATCATTACTCCTTTCTCTCTCTCCCTCCAAGTGGTCAGGTACCCGAGGTGTAACGGGCTACCAAAACCTAGCGGTCGTCTATACTTATAGGCGACCTAGCTAACCCACTCTCATTATTTATTTACTTGCCTATTCCTTTTTATACTTGCTTACTATTAACTCCCTTGTTCACGAACTGACTTGAGCGTCGGAGGGGAGATAACATTGACAAGGTTATTCTCCTTTGTGCAGGTCAGTGGAGGAGCAGGCGGAGGCTCATCTTGGTCTTGGGTCTGAGTAG
This sequence comes from Bassia scoparia, assembly GCA_008642245.1. Classification (NCBI taxonomy): domain Eukaryota; kingdom Viridiplantae; phylum Streptophyta; class Magnoliopsida; order Caryophyllales; family Amaranthaceae; genus Bassia; species Bassia scoparia. The sequence continues at coordinate 132,642 of SNQN01000623.1, forward strand.
CATCGAGAGGATGCCTCTATCAACCCGCAAAATACAAATTCACTATCCTGTTGTAACACTTGCAACAACAGTTGGCGCCATCTATGGGGAGGCGATTTAAGATGACTAAGACATCAAAGCAAGATGAGTCATGGGTCACAGGCAAGGCCACCGAGGTGAAGGGTCTGACGAAACTTAGTGAACCTAAGGTGGTAAGCAAGACCTCGGAAGCTCCTAAGACAGCCGAGGCTGCAAAGGTGCCAGAACGAAGTACAACGCGTACCAGCCTCAAGGCGAAAATGCACCCCTTGTTTTCGGACAGATCGACACCTTCCAACCAAGGCCCAATGGAAGTGGTCAATGACGACGAGTTAGATCTTGATGAGGGCGAGAACAACCCAAAGCTCGAATGTCTGTCATAGGAACAACTTGAGCGTAACTTTGTGAGCAAAAGGACTCTCAGGGAAGAGATCCAAAAACACATGAGGGAAATGAATGAGAAGCTTCGACGCCTATCGGAAGAGAACAAGAAATTGAAAGCCAAGAAGGAGG
>SNQN01000624.1:0-32322 GCA_008642245.1 Bassia scoparia
AAGATTCACTTTAATTTGATTACCATGTATTTTGAGTTTTAATTCAATTAAAGCATGTGAAACTCACTTGTTAATCGTTTCATGTAAATATGTAGGATTTTATTCATATTTCTTTGTTTCCATGGTTTTTTGGCTTCTTCATTATTCATATATTATTGTCAATACTAACTTCGTTTGTTCGTCTTATTAGCATTCAATCGAAAGGCGATTCCTTGAGTTTTATTCTAATATTTGATTGTTTGCAGTGACAAGTGAGGAGGATACACATACATATCATTATGCCTTACTAACCTTTGTTTTTCATGTCTCTATTGTATATATATTCAATCACACTTGTATATATTGCTTAAACAGACCGGAATTTAATCGTTGTCACATTAAAGTCAGATAATCATGGACGAACGGTTTTCTAGGCACTTATTAACATGTGACTAACAATCAAGTGACCCGCCTTATCCATTGTAGAAGTCTTGGTTTGTTTATAATAGCAACCCACCTAGTAATCAATGCACTCTCAAAGTCAAATCAATAGGCTCTTTTGAATTCAATTGTTATGATTTATGGAACTACAATGAGACCGAGTAGAGGGCCTGCTACAATGCGGGCCGAATTGGTTACAGATCTGATTCGTACCAGTCCCCGGAACCCACGACTGGTTACTTTGTGATTGGACGTGGGCCATTAATTTGGACAAATGTTTCGGGCGTCCGTGAATAACCTATATAGGCACGTGGGCGATCCCCTCAATTCGACGACACACCCAACGATTCACATGCGGATCCCATGGCTCAATTCCATGACACTGAAGCTGAGGTCAAGCGCCCCTTGCCTAGAGGGCGGGGCGGAGCCCTACACAAGGCCAACAAGATATTCAATCCTGAGTCACTCATAAATAACCAGTTGGATACTCAAGTGGCGCAATTGGCTGCATCTAATGCACATAGGCAGCAGGGTGCCTTCCCTTCGCAACCACAGCATCCGAAGGATAGTTTTCAATGCCGATCACCCTTCACAATGGCCTTAGGTTCGTAGGTACACCATGCCTTAGCTGATGATGGCCCTGACAGTGTATCAAGGAAGCTGTTGTAGATGTTTGAAAAATCGAGAGATGAGAGAAGCAGACAAGGAAGTTGTTGTAGATGCTGAAAGGAGGAGGGAGGTTGTTGAAAACGCCTCCTATTATGGTGCCCCTATTTAGCTGTGCTGCCTTCCAGCTAGGTAGCAAAGAAGAGCAGGACCAGAAGTTCAGCAAGTTCCTCGATGTGCTAAGAAACTGCAGGTATTGTCCCTTCACTAAGTTAGTAACTCAAGTTCCTTCTTATGGTAAGTTTTTGAAAGACATGTTGACTAAAAGAGGGAAATTAAGCGGGGATATGTTGGCTTTCAACTGAACAGTGCATTGCTATAATACAGATAAGTCCTCACCAAGTTGAAAGATCTTGGAAAGCTTTTCTATTCAATGTGATATAGGGTCTTTGCATATCGATAAGGCATTGTGTGATTTAGGTGCCAGTGTTAGTGTTATGCCCTTGTCGATCTGCAATAAACTTAACACGGGGGATCTTAAATGCAACTAGTATTAACTCTGTAGATGGCTGATCATTTTGTAAAATATCCCATGTGTATGTTGAGGACGTTCCGTTCGTATGGGTAAGTTTTAATATTCCTATGGATTTCGTCGTGCTCGACATGGATAAGGATGCCCACATTCCTATTCATCTTAGGATGCCTTCCTTCATACGACAAGGGGCGATCATAGAATGTGAAGATGGAAGGCTTATTTGACTGTTGGGGATGACGAAGTGGTTTTCAATCTCTCTAGTGCACTTAAGAGTCCCATGTTAGAAGGCTTCCTGCTGTAATATCGATATAGCTGATCTGTTGTACTGGATACGTTCCTCGATCTCCTTATAGAGATCTTCTAGAGACACTTTGTGTGGTTGAGTCTCTTGCAAGTGAAGGAGACCCCATAGTCGATGCTCCTAGTCGCGTAACTAGCATGCCAAGGAGGAGAGCCGAAAGGCTAAAGTTGATGCCATCCCTAGTGGCAACAGTTTCTGAGGTAACAAAGCCTATACTGAAACCCTTCCCTCTAATCTGAAGTATGTGTTCTTAGTGAAAAGAGACTGTACCTATGATTGTCAATGTTTCACTTGATGATGACAGCTCAAAAGCTGTTGGATGTACTGTGTTTTCATAAAAAGTTCTGTGCTACAACATTGATGATCTTAAGGTATTCAGCCCAGATTTTTGTATGCACAGGATTCATTTGGAAGAAGCATCGCCCTTGCATTACAGGCCAGTGAGAGATGAATCCGAATAGTCAGAGGTGCGTGAAGAAAGAAGGTAATTGACATTACTTGAAAGGGTATTATTACCCATTTCTGATTCTATGTGGGTGAGTCCCCGTTCAGGTTGTGCCTAAGAAGGGCGGGAACTACTGTTGTGAAAAAATGATAAAAATGATTGATTCCCACTAGAATTGTGACAAGATGGCGCATGTGTATTGACTTCAGGCGCCTTAATCTAGCTACTAAAAAGGATCACTTTCCTCTTCCTTTATTGATCAGATGTTGGAGCGTTTAGCTTGTCAAAAGTTCTTTTGCTATTTGGTTGGTATTCGGCATTTATGCAAATTCCAATTCACCTGGAGATCAGGAAAAGACTACCTTCACATGTCCCCTATGGTAACTTTTGCATATCGTCGGATCCATTTAGATTATGTAACGCTCCATGTAACTTTTTAGAGATGCAATGATGATTAGTGTGTATGGTTCTGATTATGTTTGCATTGCTTGAATATCTGCACGAGAGTTTTAAAAGATGCGAAGAGGTAAGTCTTGTGCTGAATTGGGAAAAGTGCCATTTTATGGTCACGAAAGGTGTTATCCTTGGTCATCTTGTAACTTCTAGGGGCATACAAGTGGATAAAGCAAAGGTGCGAGTGGTAGAGCAACTTCCCCCTCCTATTAATGTTATAWGGGTGCGGAGTYTCCTTGGTCATGCGGGATTTWATCACCGCTTTATCAAGGATTTCTCCAAGATTGTGAATCAACTTACGTAGTTGCTTTTGAAAGATGCCCCATTTGTCTTTACTGACGAGTGTCTTGAGTCTTTTTACAGGATAAAACAGGCATTGATTTCAACTCCCATTGTGCAACCTCCCKACTGGAGCCTTCCTTTTGAGATTATGTGCGATGCGAGTGACTATGCTGTTGGCGYTGTTTTAGGCCAGAGGAAGGAGAAGGTCTTGCATGCTATCTAYTATGCTAGCAAGACGCTTGATGGAGCTCAAGTTCACTATGCCACAACTGAGAATGAGTTACTTGATGTCGTGTATGCTCTTGATAAGTTTCAGACCTACCTAGTAGGCTCAAAAGTCACTGTTTATACTAATCACGCATCCCTGAAGTATCTCCTATCCAAGCATGAAGCAAAGCCTAGGCTCATTCGCTGGATTCTCTTGCTCCAGGAATTTGATCTTGAGATTCGTGACATTAAGGGAGTAGAAAATTTTGTGGCCGATCACCTTTCGAGGATTTGGTTTGATGACAAGGATCGGGCTTTCATTGATGATKCTTTCCCAGACGATCATCTCATGTTCGTTGTTACTACTACTCCATGGTTCGCCGATTATGCCAATTATTTGGTGGGCCTTGTACTGCTTGATGATTTGTCCTATCAACAGAAGAAGAAGWTCATGCATGATGTCCARCAGTATTTCTAGGATGATCCTTACTTGTTTAAGCAATGTGCTAATGGTCTATATTAGGGATGTGTTACAGAATATGAGATGGCTGGCATTCTTGATCSTTGTCATAAGTCTCCCTATGGTGGTCATGCTGGACCATCAAAGACGGTGTTCAAAGTCTTGCAATCTGGCTTCTATTGRCCSCATCTTTTCAGAGACGCTAGATCTTTTGTGCTCTCATTTGATTCTTGTCAGCGGACAGGGAACATTTCTAGGCGTCATGAAATGCCTCAAAATGGCATACTTGAAGTGGAGATCTTTGATGTATGGGGCATTGATTACATGGGACCATCCCCTTCCTCTCAAGGGAATCGGTTCATCTTGGTAGTTATGGACTATGTGTCCAAATGGGTTGAAGCCATTGCAACTCCGAATGTTGACTCTAACACTGTGATGAGACTGTTCAAGCAAATCATTTTCCCAAGATTCGGAGTTCCTAGAGCTGTGATTAGTGATGAGGGATCCCATTTCCATGACAAGAGGTTGGATAAGCTGCTCGAGAAATATGGAGTTTATCATCGTACGGGGTTGGCATGTCACACTCAGACAAGCGGCCAAGTAGAGGTCTCCAATAGAGAGATCAAATCAATCCTTGAGAAGACTTTTGCAAGATCGAGAAAAGATTGGAGTGGMAAGTTKAGTGACAAGCTATGGGCGTACCGAATAGCCTTTAAGACTCCGATTGGCACCTTGCCACATCGGTTGGTCTATSGAAGAGAGTGTCATCTTCCAGTAGAGCTAGAGTAAAGAGCATTCTGGGCTATAAAGGAATTGAACATGGATGCGAAGCTTGCAGGAAAGAAAAGGCTCCTTTAATTGAATGAATTGGATGAGTTCCACTTGGGAGCCTATGATAGTGCCAAAATTTATAAGGAGAAAACTAAAAGATGCCACAACAAGAAGATTTTGAAGAGAGAATTTCAAGTAGGGGATAAGGTGCTACTGTTCAACTGTAGACTACGAGTAGACCGTGGGCCGAACTTGCGGGGGGCTTGGGCCTACATCGATATGTGTGTTGTGGGCTTGAGCCACATAACCCGCACGTGAGTGCGTTGGGGGAGTGTTTTCGAATAAGGGGATCGCCACCGTGCCTATAGAGGTTAATCACGGACGCCYGAAACGTTGGTGCCAAAACAATGGCCCCACGTTCTGAWCCAATAACCAGTTCGTGTGTTCGGGGACATGGTACGGATTGAAYCTTTGTCCCAATCCGCCCGCATGTAGCGGCCTCTACTCGGTCTCATTGTAATTCCATTCAAACACGATTATTGGATGCACACAACTTACATATTCAAAAACCTTATTAGCGCACTAGTCCTAAAAGTTACTACAAAAATAGATTTCTATTATGCACAAACAACTACCTAGCCTAGAGAAGGTGATCACATGATGTTAATCAATATTAATACGGTGCCTAAAAACCGGTTGTCCATAATTATCTGACTTTAATGTGATTCACATAATTTCCGGTCTTTATTTAAAGAGCAGACGAAATGCAATACAAAACATATATACAATATGCATATACAAATATACATCGTCCTTACCTTGTCACTGCAAACAAACAAATTGTTAGAAAAATAATAAATAAAATGATAGCGCCTTCGATCAATCCGTTAAACAAATAAAATAAACATGTTAGTATTGATGAAGAAGGCGCCTCGTTAAAGCTTGCTATACAAAATGCAAAGAAAACGTTAGTAATGACAAGCAACAATAATAAAAACTAATGAAAACAGTAAAAAGTGATTAAACTCCTACATATTTACAAGAAGCCAAAAACGAGTGTGTTTCTACATCTTATTAATCGAATTAAAAACTCGTGATAATTGTTAATCAAATTAGAAAGAAGCGAAAATGAGGTTTTGGGTGAGTAACCTCAGAGGTATACCTTGATTTCGTTCGTTGATTTGATTTAAAAAGACGTATTAGAACTCGTATTTTTTGTTTTTAGTGGTGAGATAGTATGAGTGAGAGAGCAAGAGAGTATGCGAAGCCTAGCAACGGATGCCGTGTCCCGGAAATGAGGTGTAAGAGGGTATTTATAGGCGCAAAAAACCAAAAACGAGCATATATACGCTCAGAGGAGCGTATATACGCTTGAAGATTCTGAATATTGTTTGATCTTGAGCATATACGATCCAAGAAGCGTATATACGCTCGATGGAGCGTATATACGCTCAATGAAGCGTATATACGCTCATGTATTCTCAATATTTTCTCACGTATTCTCGGAGATTTTCCGATTGTTTTCGGATTTTGTATGAACCTAGACACTTCCTTTGCAAGAAATGTGGTTCTAGAAGGTTCTAAAATTTTCCAAGTATTTTTTTGGGTATTTCTAGAGTATTTTCTGATTTTTCCATGWATTTCTCGCGTATTTTGATTTTTGTAAATATTGTAAAATTCATAGAAAATTATAGGAAAATCAGAAAAATAATCTAAAAATACTGGTGAACTCRGAAAAATGAGAAGAATGCAATGAAAAGTRAAAATCATGAAAATCACCAATATAATTTATTTGAAAAATCCTAAAACCAAATAGAAAATTCTAAGAAATACTTTTTGCCTCTTATTTGACCTTCGGCAAATGATTATGAGCTTGACTTCACATATTTGAGCTTTTCACGAGTTCAAATGCGTCTTTTAGAAACAAATCGATCACGAAACGTGGTATGTTTCATCATCGGTTACTCATTTGGGGAGACACATTTAGGTGTCTACACTACGACTTTTTCCTAGAAAGCTAAAGTCTAGGTGGAGCAGTCCATTCAGCATTACTATGGGGAGTAAGTTTGGGTTCGTTGAGCTTCAGACTGATAATGGTGAGAAGTTCAAAGTCAACGGACAGCGTCTGAAATTATACCATGAAGCCGCCATGGTTGGTCTTGCTGAGGTTCCATACCTCGAGGGCACATCATCCTGAAGGCGTAGAGGTAATACGTCAGGCTCGTGACGTTAAACAAGCGCTTTGCGGGAGGCAACCCGTAGTTTAATGCTTTTTAGAAGTAGTAAGTATCTAGTGTAGCTATAGTGTAGAAGCTTTTGTGTGAGTGAGGATGAGGGAATTGATAAAAAATTTCACTAAGTGTGCAGGTGAAAAGGGGCTCCGTACAGACCAAACCGATTGGTTTGGGGTCGTAGGATTACCCAAGTCGATCGAATGCATGAGGAAGGAAATATCAGCTTAAGCGCAAACCGATTGGTTTGGGTCAAACCGATCGGTTTGGGTCAAACCGATCCATTTGAGTCGGTAGGTTTGACCCAACCGATCGACTTCGAGACTAAGAGAAATTTTGACTTGAAGTCAAACCAATCGGTTTGGTCTGTAGGTTCAAGTAAGTCAATCGGTTGAGCATGCTTGAGAATTATTGTTCGAACCTCAAACCGATCGGTTCGGGTTGATAGGATTGGTTGGGTCGATCGACTGCGAGATGAATAAATTTTGGGGTCATACCCTAAACCGATCGGTTTGGATTGGTAGGATCAACTGGGTCGATCGACTGCAAGAGTCTGAGTATTATGGACCATAGCTCAAACCGATCKGTTTGAGTCATAGGTTCAGGCAGGTCGGTCGACTACGCCTACAGAGGAAAAATTGATCGTACCCMAAACCGATCGATTCAGGTCAAACCGATCGGTTTGGTTTGAGTTATGCGCTGAAAATCTTGAATTTGATTGGCTCTCGTGATTTCCCTCTATCCTAATCTCTCACCCGACTCTCTTATCACTCTCTCCTTTATTTCTCATCCTCACACCTATCATCTCTCATACTATCATCCTCATTTTAAACCTCTCAAACACTCAAATCTCTATAACCAAAAAAAGCTTCAAATCCCTCTTTCTCCTTCAATTCTCATCCAAATTCTTCAAATCTTATACCATTCTCTTTCTCTTTCAATCCTCTACATCTTCCACTCTTTCAATCTCTCTTTCTCTCACTCACTTTCCCATACTCCATTCTTAACCAACCACTACAAAAATCCATTAATGGCTTCTAGGAGGAGAAGAAGAGAGCCGGGGAGGGAGCCCACTCCAGAGCCCGTACAGGAGGATGAGGACGAGGTGGTGTTACCGTTGCACCTCCAACACGACGGGTACACTACGCCGGACCCCGACTACCCGGACATTGTTTTCCGGGACTGCCTCCAGAAGGTAAAATTCTTAAACTTAAAAGACCAAGGGTTTTGCGCAACACCTTTTATTGATCATGCCTATATGCGTACCCTCGGTCTCGAGGATGAATTGCAGCGTTTGTGTGGTAGTTTAGGCATGCTTAACTTGTATAATCAACATTGCRATACCTACCCTAAAATTGCTTTAGAATTTTTATCTTCTTTGACTTTTGTACAACCTCATGAGGAGGACGTTATACGTACCGTCCAATACAGGTTGTTTAACAGGGAGTTCAATGCATCTCTTGGTGTCTTCTGTCATGTGTTGGGTGTTACCCACTACCAACACATTGAACCCCCCGTCCCCGCTATGACTGATTATTTGTGGGTAACTCTGACCAGTTTGCCATGTATGAACTACCAAAAATTTCATGGCGGTTTTATTAATCAACTGGTAGTTTGTATTTGGCAWTGGTTCATGGTGGGGACCATTTTTGGTAGATATGAGGCTAACAACATGACCCAACGCGAGCTGAACATTTTGGGYGGTTACCTATGTTCCGACACGGCTAACTACAAAATAAACATTGGGCATCATTGTGTTCRTCACATGTTCTTATTTGCTAGCCCGCCAGCTCCCAAGACACATGCTGAGATTGTYTTKGGGGGCTTGGTGACGCTCTTTGCGAGACAAGTACCGGAATTTGACGAGTCTGAGTACTTCAAGTCTCCTGAGTCTACTACTATAGACTCCTACTACCTTCGGACCTCCCTTCGRTGGTTGGTACGAGGGTAAAACTTAGGGGCATAGTGGGTCCTTGCTAAGGACGAAAAGGGTCGCCCCACCTCATTCSTCTCTCTTCCGAGCCCTCACACGGCTCTTGMTACAAACTCTACGAGGTACGTGTTATATCCTGATAGATAACAGCCTGCACCTCCACCGAAGCCTTAGCCTCAGGCCCAGGCTTAACCTTTCCCTCCTCCGRACTATAACGCTCTTATGTAGGGTATTAACAACCTTGCTATCACCCAAACCTAGTTGGGTGATCGGTTTGACGCGTTTAACACGCGTCTAACCACTTTTGAGACTGATTCCTACCTTGCTATATACCCCATGTATGATTATTTTGCTAGGCAAGGCAACATTAACCCTGCAGGTCCTCACCCCTCTTGGTACACTTACCCTGAGTGTGGCTTTGGTGCGCCATCTGGCAGTGCCGGTGGCTATGGTGCGCCATCTGGCAGTGTTGGTGGCTTTGGCGGTGGTTTTGGGAGCAGTTATCAGGGTGATGGTTCGGGTCGTGGGATGGATGATGATGATATGAATTGAGGTGCGTGTTTCCTTTTTGCCCCTAGCATTGAGGACATTGCTAGATTCGGCTTGGGGGGGGGGAAGAACAAGCACTTTATGTGGATGGTAGTGGTTTGAGGTATGGTTTCTCCCTTTCTAGTGTAGATTTTACTACTTTCTAGTATAGATTTTATTGCTTTCTTAGGATAGTTGCAAGGTTTGTATCATTGATTAGGAGTGGGAGTTTACTTGCAACCAAAAAAATGTATTGCTTTCTTGGTGTAGTTTAGGAAAAATTAGTGATCTCTTGCTCTTGAGTATGATTGGGATTCTCTTGTAAAGCATGTCTCCCTGTGCCCCATTGTGAAAAAAATTTTATGCTTGTGATGCTTGAACTCGACCTTTGTGAACTTGTGATTGCTTTTCTGATTCCTTAACTAGATTTGATTGACATGACTTASCCTGATGTATCTTTGGAACGAGGAAGAACTGAACTTGAGAGGATTTGAGCTTAAATGCATAATTATTCATATTTCTTTCTTGTGTGCTAATTCCTGGTGTGTCACTATCTCGTAATCTTGGCTTGAATTGGTACTTGTCTATTTGGCTATTTGGTCGTGTGTTGAGCATGATAGGAGGCTTTTGTTGTTAGGAGTCGTGCTTTAGTGTTTAGAAACATTATTATCCCTTGATCCCTGATTTTGAGCCTGATTCCTTTCATTTCATGATTACCTACATTACAATCCCATTTTGGCCTTGTTTGTGTAACCCAAGTCTAGCTTGGGGGAGCATATTTGAGGTTGATGTGTGTTTCATGGGTGCTTTTTGTTGGAGGCTCGTGTTGGTGGATATATGGTGTGGTGTTTCACATTTGGTTCCTTAGATTAAGTGTTGTCATCGTTTCTATGTATAGTGCAAGGCAAAAGTTGTATGTTTTAGTTTAATAAAAAAAATAATAAAAAAGAAAAAAATGCGAAAATCAAAAAGAAAAAAAAAAGTGAAAAAGAAAAAAAATCCAAAAATAAGTTTTATTTTTTAGTTTATTAGTCAAATAATGCCTTTGCACTTGTGTTTTGTTGAAACAAAGATGATGATACGATGTGGTTGCAGTTCTTGAAATTTGTTGGTTTTGGTTACTTGAGTTGGGGTTTACCTGGAGTTGTCTTAGCCTTATCACTTGGCTATTTGCGTTGATTGATGAATCCTCCCTTCAGCTAGACTCTTAGCTCAGATTTCCCAAAATTTATCCTACCCCTAACTACAAGCTATTAAATGTCCTCAGTTGATAAACATGTGTCCATTGGTGTCTTGTAGATTGAGTACGTTGCCAAGGTCGTTGAGTTGTGTATGCATTTCGAGTCTACTTGTAGGTTGAGTGCTATTGTCATCCCTTTCAAACACATGAGTGTTGGTGAGATGGGAGGGTTGCCTTTAGTGATTTAGGCCACAAAAGTTGATTCATGTGCACATTTTAAGCGCATGAGGGGTGGTGAGCGATTGGGTTCATTTTTAACTCACCACACAAAGAGAGGAGTGCCACTAGCGAGAAGTTCTTCCTTTATTCTGTTGTTGTCTATTCTAGATGGTTGGTTGTGTTGTTGATGATTCACGTTTTGGATAAGCATTGAGTTACTTGGGATCTTTGGTCGGGGAATTGATCATGAGTCTTTGCGATGTTGTTTTTATGRGGTGAGACGTGCTTTGCTTTTGAGTCTAGTGGAGCTTGCTTGAGGACAAGCAAGAGTCTGGCTTGGGGGAGTTTGATGTATTTGATTATTGTATRGTTTTTCCCCCTCATTCTCTTGTCATTTTAGTTGATGTTGGCCTCCTTAAGGCCTTTTTGCTACTAATATTGTGTTTTTAGTGTTTTGATTAGTTTCAGGATCATTTTATAGCGTTTGAATCGATTTTGGGGTGATTAAATACACTATAGAGCTTCACGGGAGTAGCACGAGGCGTGGATTGAGCGGAGAAAGGCTAAGCAAGAAAAACCTGCTCAAACCGATCGGTTTGTAACTCAAACCGATCAGTTCAGTAGTTTAAACGATCAGTTCACTCAAACCGTTCGGTTTGGGTCCAATTTAGGCAGACCGCTTTCTGCTTTGTTTGGCTTTAATGAGGAGGGCAATTTTGTAATTTAGCAGCTCTTTTAATTGAGATAAATGAACAAGAGTATAAAAGAGGAGAAATCCTAATTTTGTAAATCATCTTTTATCATTATTAGATTATTTCAAAAACTGAATAACGTATTGTGAATAACCCTAGTTTCTCATTCATTGGAATTTCAATAAAGCTCATCAATTATTCATCAATTCGATTGCTCTTTTGGTAATTTATTCATCCTTTAATTTATTCTACTATTGCTTTTAATTTATTTATGCTGTTGATTATGTTTTCCCCAATTGCAATTATCATGTTTAATTGCGATTGGGGATATATTGCATTATGATTGACATGTATTCGGCTTGATTCGATTCATGACTTGGCTTTTAATGAATTTCCTATTAGATTGTTCTTCATGTTAATCAATTTCGTAGGGCCCGACTTAATTGCTTAATTTGATTAGTCACAAGTCTCTATATCTAGCAATTGAGMCATAGGACAGGATCAACGTCAATAGGTAGAACGAGACTTTACTAGGTCGAGAGATACGATTAGGAGTAGTTTTATGATTCAATTGATTCGAGAGAACTTTGATCCTATTTTGATTATGCCTTGTTATAAATTGTTGATGCCGAATTACTGTTAATTACTTCTATAGTGAACCATAGTCCTAGATTTGTTAMTCATATAGTTTATTCATCATTGTTCATCGCTTTCTTTAGTCTTAATTTGATACAATCACAAACCAAGATTTCTTTTATTAGTTTAGATGTTTTAATTCAGTTATTCGGTAGTAGTTGCTGCTTCGTGGATACGATCCTGTTACCACTAGCTACAGGTTAGTTCTAATAGGTACTTTTGACAGGCACGCGATAAGCCTGTCAATTACTCAACAATAGAAATGATGTTAGCATGACCAACATTCGGCTTGCCATGAACAAATAAGAAGCCCGCAAACAAGCAGATCATAATTGCACGTTTACGATAAATTCTACGGCAACGAGGCATCACTAGCATTATAGTTAACTAAAGTAAGCAAGTCAATTTCCCGACCATGCACTATGCGTCGTAAAACAGTTGGACTAAGTCTCAAGTATCGCTCATATTCGTCAACAAAGCGATGGCTAACGTATTAGGGATACAAGAGAGACTTACAATAGGCCAGACAATAATAGCATTAAGTTCTTCAGGTAAAGGAACAATTTCCTTGTCCCAAAGACGAAAGCAATGCATCAGTGGGTCCCACAGGCTTATAGCAGCATAAATGAGGTTTGTATCAAGACTTACATACCTTAAAGTCAAGAGAACATCACAATTCAGCCTTGAACGGTCCTCCCTTTCACGAACATCCAAATTTCGAAGCACATCATTCAAAACATTAGCAAAGTCTCTCTTCATTTGATTTGTAGCAAATTCTTCGATGTAATGAATTAAATGAAGCATAAAGCAATGTAAGAGGGGGTTTTAGGCACTAAGGAGGCTGTAATGAATGAATTAGGGAATGCATAAACCTTTATTTATAAGCAATTAGGGCGAACAAACTTGCCTAAAAATGAAATTTAGGCAAAAATGGCTCGATTTTGGGTGTAATTACTCCCAGCCGGGGCGCTATTATGCCCAGTTTGAGCTTATTCTAGCCGATTTTGCTCCTTCTAGTTGCTGTCATGCACTTTGGCACGTAGTTCTTGGTCCAACCTAGGTCCTTTCCWGCATTTTCAAGGAGGAACGAGCGGACATTCGCCTTAACAACGCAAYGTAACATACACAACAACACAAGATGATCGACGTCATCTTAGAAGTTTAATTACATGCATTGCATATAGTTAGCAGGTTGGCTTTTGCAAATTGTAATCAAAGCTCAACATTACAAAATGAGCTATGTCCAGAGTCATACACAAGTGTAGTCGTATTTACACAAACACTCGAGTCTAAGCTAGAGTTGAGTCAAGTCAGGTCAAGTTAAGCAAAAGTCAACAAATAAGCCTAAGTAGGTCTGAGCTAAGTCCTAAAATAAAAAAAATGAAAAAMTAGGGTCACCCCCCTTCCCTACAGGTGATAGGTACATCGACTGCTCGCGACACCTCAAAAAGCCGAGTGAGGCTAGCACCTGCAAGGCAGACTCGTCCAGCAGCTCATCATGGAAAGAAACTACAGCAGAGGTTCCTGGTATGGTAAACTAAGACGAGGGTCCAGGCTGAGAACGTGAAGTCGAAGCTCCACCTCGATTAGGGACCGGTCTCAACTGTGCATCACCGTTGTCATCAGCATCCTCATCGTCGCCCTGACGAAAATGCAAAAGATTTTCAAGTAAAAAACGGGTTCCTGACCCTGCAAAGCAWTKAAATTACGAGATTTGTTRCACGTACTGWGTCTCTTAGTTGACAGTAGGAGTGTCTCCAAGAATCTATTACTACCAGCAGCCTCATAACGCCTGCCCGAGGCATCTGTTTCGCAAATAAAGCAAGTCAGYACATGAGTGAATGTTGGCACAAAAASTAAAATGTTCCCTACCTGACAAGCTCCGGGGGACATCGAGTTCTGAGCGTGCCTAGCAGCTAGAGGAGCAGGCTCAATGAACTCGTCCGAGCTAGGACGGATGCTCATGTGCGCAAAGGGGATCTCACAAAGTTTATAATCAGGCTGCACAAGCCAAGCCAAAGTTAGTGCACAACTAACGAAAATCAAAAGCAAAGTAAAGGTGGGGATAAGCAAGACTAACACCTCACTCGGCTCGGCTCGGGGGGCTAGTCGCTCCCCAATGAAACGCGCATAGGCGTCCTGACCCTTAGCACTAAGCAGCAGATGGTACTCCACCGCCTCGCTATGACTCAAGTCATTGGACAGCATGGTGACCAGCAGATCCTTATCCATCATAGTGTCTGGAGGATCCTGAGGCACTGCAGGCTCTGAAAGGCTATGTTGCCTCACCACACGCTCCCCGAGGTACCAAACAGGCCCTTGGGCCCCCAAAAGAGGCATCGCCTTTTAGCGAGCTCGACCGCTGCTGGGAACCTCCTTGGCCTCGCGTTCCCCACTCGCCTCCTTGGGCGCCACTCCACCTGCAGCAAAATGTGGTTAAAAACACAACTTATTCAATGAAAACATACAAGTAAAAGGCAACGAAACTCACCTCAACTGGGTTCAAGCATAATGACCAAAATGCAAAATTTCTTAGCAATAGGAATAATAGGCAATCAACTAAAGGGTGAGAAAGAGCACTTCTTCTCCCTGTGAACGTACATGGCGAACGGAATGCACAATTCCATTCACAAATTCTATATACAACAAGGATTTCAAGAAGGTGTATACATTCGCTCATACGCCATAATCCCCAACTAAGGAAGGAAATGGGCCCGAAAGTCATCAAATYGCWACAAAAATACACCTACAGAGCTACGACAAGCCATAAGCGAATGCAAAGTCACAACGAAGCAATAGCCACGATCAAGTAAAGATCGAAAGCAGATCAAAGTCAAAGCACACATTCCCCTGTCAAAGTTGTGTCATCCTCGCAAGGACCAAGCGTTAGCCCAATTGTGTATACGCAATGTAAGCATTTACAAAAAGACATTGATATACGCAATCGTGGCTATATGCGACATTACCTCTATTTTAATTCTCACGGATGACTAGTTGAGATGGGATACAACAGATTAAACACGCACCAGCAAAAAAGACATTCGGTATATGCAATCATGGCTATACGCGATGTTACATTGAATTTAGTTCTCTCGAACGACTAGTCGAGATGGGATACAGCAGCTCGAGCACACACCAGCAAAAAGACATTCGCTATACACGATCATAGCTATACGCTGCGTTACCTGTATGTTAATCTTYCCAGACGACAAGTCGAGATGGGATAAAGTAGATCAAGCAAGCACTCAAGTCCAAATGGAAGCATCAATACGAACACCATTTTATCTTCCCCAAAGGAGTCCAGACGGAAGCATCGACATGGACACTGTAGTAATTCCCCATGAAATCCAAACGGAGGCATCGAAGTGGACATTAAGATAGAAGTTTCCCAGGAAGTCCTAACGAAAGTATCGAGGCGGACAACCTGTTAGCAGAAAATCCCCAGTGGAAACAAAACCATAGGTGGAAATTCCCCCAAAGATCACCAGTGGAATCAGAACCATAGGCAGAAGCACGGAGCCCTAGTGGAATTAGAACCATAGGTGGAAACGTAAGCAAAAGTGTTAGCAATAGAGACAAGTAAGCAAGCAACATGCAACCTCAGGTACAGGTAAAACTAACGTATTTTCTTTTTAGGAACCAGTTAGAATAGCTAACTTGTTCATTGAGTCATTTTTCTTTTTTAGGAACCAGTTAGAATAGCTATTTTGGTCTTTGTGTCTTTGAGTCTTTGAGTCTGCTGGTTGTGCTCAATTTCTTTCGAGTACAAAATTGAAAGTTTATTGTTTCTAACTTGTTTGGTTGCAGGAACTTCGATTTAATTTGTCATCATCAAAAAGGGGGAATTTGTTGAGTCCCTTAAGTTTTGAATGATGACTAACCATTACAGGAAACAGGTTGCTTAATTGAGAATATAGTTGGTTTTGGGAACCAGCTGATTTAGGATACTTGTTTCCCCCAAACAAGTTAATATTTATTGTGAATACATTAAAACTAACTTGTTTCATATAGGGAACAGCTGATTACATATAAAGCTCATATATTGGTGCAGAACTAGTACGAGTTGTTTCCTTGACTGTTATGCTGAAAAACAGTCAGGCATCTTTTATTGTACTTTAACCTTGTTACATGTGCAGTAATTGAATGTTTCCAAGACTTGAAGCATGAAGCCTTTCGAARACATTTGAAGAAAGAAGYTGTGCTCAGAATTGAAGTATTCAAAGAAAGATTCAAAGTCTTGAAAATTACATGAAGATTATAAGAGATGTTCCTCAAAGCTTAAATTTAGGAAATCATGTAATATGCTCTATAGTGTGGTTTAATAGTAATAGTCTGAGTGCTTTAAGTGTTCTGAGTATGATATGAATTCTGGTACAAAAGTTTGAAATAGAATTCATAACTTACTCAATTAAGGAACCAAGCTGGGGAACTAGTTATGTTCCTGAATGGAATTATGGCTGCGGTTTTGAAAAAGAGTTTTTCTGAAATATTTTAAAAGGATATTTTGAAAAAGATATTTATAGCTGGAAATATAGATGAGAAAATGTATATTGCCTTAAACCTTGGAGTATATATCTTGTTCGATTATTTCCTTAGGATAAAATCGAACAAGATAAATAATTTCCATAAATCTCATCGTGCCTTGATCTGCAAGTATAGATTTATGGAAACTGGAGTTTAGGTCAATATACATATAAATACTCATCTATGCTTCTAAATTCCACAACTCTCTCCACGGATCAAAAGARATTAATAATATTTGAGAGAAAAACACAAAAGCACAAGATCATTACTTTGAGTCATACAAGAGCATTAGTCGAGCTTAATCATTCTCTTACTTAGCTTTTAAGAAGTCAATCATAAGAGAGAAAGTTGCTATTGTAAAGGCATTCAACAGAGGGGTTGAAGGCYTGGTGTGTGTTTGTGAGTTCAAACACAAAGTTGGACTTACGAGTGTGAATCGAGTGCGCATTCAGAGTTGAGTGTGGGGTGTGCTGGTTCCCGGAGTAGGGAAACAACAGAGTGAGCGTGTTCTTTGTTTTTCGGAGTAGATTAATAAAAGAACATAGGATAGGAGGACGTAGCCCAGAGTTGGGTGAATCTCGTTAAATATTGTGTGTTCTTTATTGCTTTACTTATATTCCGCTGCATATAGGAACTAGCCCAACTGGTTCCTCATACTAAGTCCGAAAAGAAAGAAAAATTTGTAATCGATAACTATACTCAATTCCCCCCCCCCCCCCCTCTTGAGTATCACATAACCTTCACACATAAAATAGGAACACTTTCAAAACAAACCCCAAAATCCTTTATTTGTGACTTTATCCACAAGAGTTTAGCACAACACAAAGTAGCTGCAATGTACTCAGACTTGGCTGTACATAAAGCTGTAAAATTTTGCTTTTTAGATCCCCATGAAGTGAGACAAGAACTTAAGAAKTGGGCCATTCCAGAAGTGCTCTTCTTGTCCATAATAAAACTAGTAAAGTCAGCGTTTGTGTATCCAATTAGGTTCATACTGCTTTCTTTTCGATACCACAGACATAGATCATCAGTACCATTTAGATACCTTAGAAACCTCTTGACAACCTTTAGGTGAGATTCTTTAGGGTTGCTTTGAAATCTAGCACACATCCCTACTGAAAACACTATATCTGGCCTACTTGCTGTCAAGTAAAGYAATAAGCCGATCATACCTTTGTACAGCTTACCCTCAACATCTTTTCCCTTCTCAACAAGGCTCAATTTTGTAGAAGTTGGAATAGGTGTTTCATAAGATTTGTTGTCCTGGAGACCATATCTCTTCAATAGTTCCTTTCGATATTTCTGCTAATGAGTCTTGATTCCATCCTTGGTTTTCTTGATTTGAAGCCTTAAGAAGAATCCAAGTTCTTCCATCATACTCATCTCAAATTCACTTTTCATCAAATCTGCAACTTATCACACAAATCAGGATTAGTAGCTCTTAACAAAATATCATCAACATATATAGTAACCACTAATAGAATTAAGTCCCTTTGTCTTAAGAATAGTGTCGTGTTAACCGAGCCTCTCTTATAGCCATTTCGGAAGAAAAATGAAAAGTCTTTCATACTATGCTCTAGGAGCGTGTTTGAACCATAAAGAGCTTTGTCAAGTTTAAACACGGTTTGGCAATCACTATCCTCAAATCCAGGAGGTTGTTCCACATAAACATCTCTCTTTCAATAGCCATTAAGAAAGGCTGCTTAACATCCATTTTAAAGAGTTTGAAGTTCATGTGGGCAGAAAATGCAATTAATACCCTGATTGCTTCAAGCCTGCTACTGGAGAAAAGTTTTATCATTATCAATTCCTTCATTTGATTAAACCCTTGAACCACTAGCCTAACTTATTTTGACTATAATACCTGAATCATCCCATTTATTCTGAATACCATTTAGTTCATAAGTCGCATCAATTTTCCTTCCTGTGTTCAAGATGCAAACTTGATTTCTCTCAGACTAATTGAGTTCATCTTGCATAGCTAAAACCTAATCTGGATCTGTTAAAGCCACTTTATAGTCAGTTGGTTCAACATTTGAAAGAAAGGAGTAGAATGCACAAAAGTTTTGTAAAAAAGAATTCCTGGTCTGCACCCCTTTGTTAATGTCACTAATGGTAAGATCAATAGGGTGAGAGCACTTGTACTTAAAGGATTTGTTCTTATCAAAGTTTACATTTGTGACTTTTAATGTTGAACCTAGTCTGGTACCGGTTCCCCCTATGTCATTGTCATTTTGAACGGGTGAACAAGTTTCTCTAGTGGTCTCAGCTGCATCATCTTCATGTGGATGAGCCTCTAAGTAACTATCTTCTTCCCTTACCTCTTGAGTTGTTCGATTTTGTGCTATACAACACTCTGCCCCTCTAGGAGAGTTGTGTGGTGAGTCTGGTTCAACACTTTCTCCCTACTTAGCTCYKGTAAAGTTCAGCATACCAATCTCGAGCTCATCAGCATTATCAGCTTGCACATGCTGAACATGTTTGTCTCATCAAACAAAACATGGATACTTTCTTCAACACACAAGGTTCTTTTGTTGAACACTTTATATTGCTTGTTGTGTGAAGAGTATCYAACGAAAACAGCCTCATCATTCCTTGGGTCAAATTTGTCCATACTGGATTTACCATTATTGTGTACCAAGCATTTGCACCCAAAAACGCGTAAATGTGCAATGTTTGGTTTTCTTCCCCTAAGGAGCTCATAAGGAGTTTTCTTCAGAAGTGTTCTCAACATTACCCTATTTAAAATATAGCACGCAGTACTCACAGCTTCAGCCCAGAAGTTTCGAGGTAAACCTTGATTTTTCCTCTCAATTACTCCATTTTGTTGTGTTGTTCTGGAGCTAAAAGTTGTGAGTTACACCATGATCATTACAGTAGGTTACAAAACTGACATTGTCAAATTTTGAAGCATGATTAGACCGGATAGAGACCAGTTGATGATTAATCTTGTTTTGGACTTCTTTTATTAAGATTTCAAATTCTTCAAAAGTTTCATTTTTAAATTTCAAAAAAATTGTCCAACTATAACGAGAGTAATCATCAACTAACACAAACACATAACTATAACCATTTCGACCTTGTACACGCAAGGGCCCACACAAATCCATGTGTATAAGTTCGAATGGTCTAGTAGTGCTTACAACCTTCTTTGGCTTAAAAGAGGACTTGACATGCTCACACTTAGCACATTCATGACAAATATGATCTGCATCAAACTTAATGTTAGGTAAACCTGTAACCAAATCCTGGGATCACAGTTTATTTACCAAAGAAAAACTTACATGTCCAAGTCTCTTGGGCCACAACCAATGGTCATCCTYAATAACACTAAGACAAGTGGCATTGATCTTAGGAATCTGACTTAAGAATGTTATATAAGCAATATTGTGCCTGAAGCCTTTACAGACCAGTTCCTTTGTTTCAGTGTTCACTATTTGACAAAGATTGGTTTCGAATTCAACATGGTTTCCTTTGTCACATAGCTGAGAAATACTCAAGAGGTTATGTTTCAAACCTGCAACAAAATAAACATTATCAATTGCTTGGGAAAGTGTCTTAYYAACCTTACCTATACCTTTGATCAAGCCTTTGCTATTATCGCCAAAGGTGACGCTTCCTCCGTCATAGACTACGAGTGAAAGAAATTGACTTTTATCACCGGACATGTGTCTTGAGCAACTACTKTCTAAATACYAATATGGCTTTCCTTTCACTCTRACCTGCACAAAAAAAATCAAGGTTTAGTTTTAGGAACCCAGATTTTCTATGGTTCCTTATCCTTAGGAACTGGTTTGGCTCTATTTATTCTAACTCAGATTTGTTTCACATTTGYCCCTATTTATTTTATCACGTTTCTCTCTTTTGTACCTGTTTTGTGTCTGACCTTTTGGACTCTGAACCTTTTAGACATGTGCTTGATTTCTTTTATCATGTTTTTTCTTAGTCCAACAGGAATCAATCATATGTCCATTCTTACCACAATAGGTGCAAACATGCATGTCTTCTGCAAACACGTACTTACCTCTCTTAAATTCAAAAACTCAAGTCTAATCTTTTTCCAACCTTTATGGCTATTGGGAACTAGAACCATAGTCCAAACCTCTAAGAATTACCAGGTTGTGAGGCTAAGATATTTAGAGTATTCTGAGCATCGAGCAACCAGTTTATCTTTCTCAGGCAGTCCCTCAGATCCTATTCCTTGGTTTCAAGTTTCTTAAGCTAAGCTTCGTTAAATTCTGCAACAATGGAAAGATCCAACTTTTCCCTATGATGTTCATCCTTAAGTTTTGAAACCAGATCCAGRTCTGCTTTAGTAGTGRTCTCAATGTTTTTGCCTTTTTGTGATCATATATTTTAGCTTCGTATTCTAAATGTAAAGATTCAAGATCAACATCTTGATTACCTGAAGTAAATTCAGTGTTGATATTTTTCTTTAAATCAAATATTTTAGCTTGTAAATTACAGATCTTACCCTCATATTCCAAACACAACTCTTTGACATTAACATATGCACCACTAGTGCTAGCAAGAGAAGCTTTCATATCCACATACTCCTTAAACAATTCTTCAACATCAACAATCATATAATTATGAGCTGAAATTAAATCGACATGTTCTAGAGTAAAACTTTTCTGTTTAACCAACTCGAAATTTATTCCTCAACTTCAGCCTCCTTNGTTTCAAACCTGCAACAAAATAAACATTATCAATTGCTTGGGAAAGTGTCTTATTAACCTTACCTATACCTTTGATCAAGCCTTTGCTATTATCGCCAAAGGTGACGCTTCCTCCGTCATAGACTACGAGTGAAAGAAATTGACTTTTATCACCGGACATGTGTCTTGAGCAACTACTTTCTAAATACTAATATGGCTTTCCTTTCACTCTGACCTGCACAAAAAAAATCAAGGTTTAGTTTTAGGAACCCAGATTTTCTATGGTTCCTTATCCTTAGGAACTGGTTTGGCTCTATTTATTCTAACTCAGATTTGTTTCACATTTGYCCCTATTTATTTTATCACGTTTCTCTCTTTTGTACCTGTTTTGTGTCTGACCTTTTGGACTCTGAACCTTTTAGACATGTGCTTGATTTCTTTTATCATGTTTTTTCTTAGTCCAACAGGAATCAATCATATGTCCATTCTTACCACAATAGGTGCAAACATGCATGTCTTCTGCAAACACGTACTTACCTCTCTTAAATTCAAAAACTCAAGTCTAATCTTTTTCCAACCTTTATGGCTATTGGGAACTAGAACCATAGTCCAAACCTCTAAGAATTACCAGGTTGTGAGGCTAAGATATTTAGAGTATTCTGAGCATCGAGCAACCAGTTTATCTTTCTCAGGCAGTCCCTCAGATCCTATTCCTTGGTTTCAAGTTTCTTAAGCTAAGCTTCGTTAAATTCTGCAACAATGGAAAGATCCAACTTTTCCCTATGATGTTCATCCTTAAGTTTTGAAACCAGATCCAGRTCTGCTTTAGTAGTGRTCTCAATGTTTTTGCCTTTTTGTGATCATATATTTTAGCTTCGTATTCTAAATGTAAAGATTCAAGATCAACATCTTGATTACCTGAAGTAAATTCAGTGTTGATATTTTTCTTTAAATCAAATATTTTAGCTTGTAAATTACAGATCTTACCCTCATATTCCAAACACAACTCTTTGACATTAACATATGCACCACTAGTGCTAGCAAGAGAAGCTTTCATATCCACATACTCCTTAAACAATTCTTCAACATCAACAATCATATAATTATGAGCTGAAATTAAATCGACATGTTCTAGAGTAAAACTTTTCTGTTTAACCAACTCGAAATTTATTCCTCAACTTCAGCCTCCTTAAGTTTACCAAAACCTCTATCATAGTTTTGATAAAAAAAWTTCATTTTTGAAATCTGACTGAGGTTTTAGCAACTCAAGTTCTATGTTCTTTTGATCTAAACTTATTTTAAACTCTGAAATTTTTTCTTTCAGTTCTGTATAAATAAGGTCAAGTTCAGTAGAACGACATTCACTTAATTGTACATTTCGTGTTGCTTCTCCCAACTTCTTCTTGTTAGCTTTATAAGCAGCATTTCCTTTAATGTTTTGTTCTGTAGCAGAATCTATAAAACCTAATAACTCATCTCTATCTCAGTATCTCATTTGTTCTTGCATACCATAGATAGTTACCTATTMCTCATTTGAAGAGCTGCTTCCTACCATGAGACACATGTGACCTTTCTTTCCAAAACTAGTTTGTCTCTGGTCTACGTATCCTAACATTGTAGTCACACATACAAGAGCCTCGTCCTCCTCACTTTTATTACCTGAGTTTGAATCTCCCCAAGCAGTAAGCATGGCTCTTTTGGTTATCATCCTCTCTCGTTGTCCTCCTTTGTCTTTTTTCCAAGTTGGACTGTCTTTGATCATATGTCCAGTTTCACCACATTTGAAACAACCAGTGTTGGTACTAATCTTCTTTGAGTTTCCCTTGTTATTCCAAGATTTCCTTTGTACTAAGATCTGAGACTTTTTTCGAATCTTCTTGCCATGAGACCTATCTCGTCCAGATCTTCCTCATTCTYTTCACCATTYAGGGCTAGTCCACGACTCTTGGTTTTGCTTTATTCTTTTGAATAAACGAACATCTCATGAGTCATTAATGACCCAATTAGTTGTTCTACCAAGGTGAATAGATCCTTCGCCTCCTGCATTGCAGTAACCTTGGGTAGCCATTTACCTGTCAAACTCCTTAAAATTTTTCTGACCAAATCTTCACTAGTAAAGCTTTTACCAAGAGATTTCAGTTCATTAATAACAGACATAAAACGAGTAAACATATCCCTTATATTTTCATCTCGGTTCATGGCAAAAGTTTCATATTTAGACATAAGCATATCCACTTTAGATCTCTTGACTTCACTAGTTCCCTCATAAGCTAACTCTAGGGTTTCCCATAATTCCTTTAGCGGTAGAGCATGCTAAGATACGGCTTACCTCATTATCCGCAATGCCTTATTGATGAAGATACATGGCCTTAGGATTATTCTTCTCGAGAGTCTTTAGATCTGTTGATGTGTATTCACTCTCCTTCTTCTCTGTATCATCTGAATTTGCTGCAACCTTCTTTGGACCATTTCTGATTATCATCTAGCACTCATAGTTAGTGCCAATGATAAAGTTCTTCATACGAATCTTCCACCATGGATAATTGGTTTTGTTGAACTTGGGCAATCTCGATCCTCCATTTCTGTTTGTCATCTCTTGAGCTTTCATCTTATCTTCCAACTCTAGGTGTTACCCTTTCAAGAAGTTAAGCTCTAATATCAATTGAAAGTGCARGCTATACTCAAGAGGGGGGGTGAATTGAGTATAAAATAAGTGTAGCAAATTTTTCTTTTAATTGAGACTAGTTAAGAACCAGTCCTTATGTAGTGGAATAATAATTGCAAGAAATTTACAACACAAAGATTTAACAAGGTTCGAATTCCAATAAGTCTATGTCCTCGACTCACTCACTCTTTTATATACAACTCTGAATAACAAAAGAATACACCTTATTTAATTATGCATCTATGCACAAAAGATCCCCYAACTTCCACCTATGGAAGTTCGACTCAATCACCAACTATGGTGATTCCAATGAACTTGATCCTTAATCAAATTCCCCATCAAACCGAACTCTCAATCTGCTCAAATGACAACTCTTTATCTCTCAATTTACAAATATCCTTAATGCTTAGAATGAGAGTAAAATAAACCTTAGTATAGTATTGGATTAATGGTAAGTTAAACTTAGAGAGACAACTTTTGCAAAATGATTTATCAAAAAGGTTCATGCAAAAGTGTTAGGGTTTGTGTGTTTGTTAATTCTGTTAAGTAAGCCTTTGGTACGTATATTGCATGGGATCATGAGGATATATTTTCCTTGGAAATAATAGAATTATCTCACGGAAAATACATCCACTGATCTTATTTGCTAGCAAATAAAATCAGTATGAACTCATACAATATACTTACCATACTTAAAAGAACTTGCTTGCACAACAAACCTACCTTCTGTTTAATTTCAAAACCATTTTTGCGCGGAAATAAACTTTCCAAAAAATATGGATGTTAAGAAGTAAACTTGAGACGACTGGTTTGGAAATGTTCCCAAAATGTTCCAGTCAACTTAATTAGTTTACGTGAAGTTGTATATAATAAGTAACCAAAGTTACTTTTTATATTCAACTAGCTCATCTCTCTAATTTTAACATTTATAGTGCATTAGACATTCCAAATACTACTTACGTTGCTTCTAAGACCTAACACTATGTCTCTTGTAAATTTGATCTTCATGCAATCTTTAAGACTTGGCTTCATGAGCTTCRTCTTTACATTCATTGAACTTGTAACTTTGTACCTGCACATGCAAACAGAAACTTGCATACATATTTTAGTTCAATGTGGTTGGTCATCATTCAAAACTCAATATWGGAACTCAACACCTATACAAATAAACATGAGTGGATAGGGGGAGCAAACCGGCGTACACATCCCTTTTCTTTAAAATGCGGAAGGCGGGTAAGGATATCAACCCCCCACATTGAATAGTACCCACGTTTGGATTGTGGGTGATTTTGTGGAAGTGGTAGCCCACACAAATCCCCAATGGATTTTCTCCTCCAGATTAGTCGGGTTGAAATWTTGAGGCCCCTTGACCGCCCTCCAAACTATGTAGAGCTCAACCGCGGTGATCTTCCCAATTTCTTAGCATGAAAAAAAAATTGGGGCAAAGACTCGGGGAAAATATCGGATGCCCGCATGGATGATCTCGGAAGAGCGAGAGTTGTCGTAGAAGTCCGCCACTCCTCTAGTAATCTCTCCCCAAAAAGCTTGTTTCTTGAACCCTCGGACGAAAGAGTAATTCTTCAAATTTTTTATTTGGGCTGAAGGATCAAACCCAAGAAGTTGGTTCAATTGTGCAATAGTCAACGTATAAGTATTGTTGAACATGCGAAAATGAGCCGTTTCACCTTCCTTGTTGTGAATGAAACTTGGCATAAACTCAAGAGTGAGTTGAGGATATGTCAAAGGTGGAAGGATCGTCTTTGGGTCCTTCATGAAAACTTGAGGCACATATTTTGTGGGGATTTGAACGTTGAAGAGTGAACTTAAACCCACATTCGCCAAGAACGCCTCCACATGGGCCGTGATCCCAAATTCCTCACATGTGTGAGGATGGAAAAAGCCTGTCGTGTTGACTTTTCGAGCTCGGAAGGAATTAAGCTTTTTTAAAAACTCCCCACTTGCCTGTATGTCATAAGTCCTCGGCATCATTGGGGCCGTAGAATACAAGTCATCCTCCTCTTCTCTTGGAGGATGAGAGGAGGAGGAAGGCTCGTTTGTAGAGGTGCTTGCCTTTTTGGAGGTGTTCAGGCGAAAGATGTTTAGACCCGAACTCATGATAGATATGCTACTAAAAAGCCAAGAAAAGAAAAAAGATCAAGTTGCCATTTCACTAAAAACTGGGGTCTACCAAATAGAATTTCCCTTTTATAAAACAACAAGCACTCAATAATCTCACATCAATAACTCCGTCAAGTGCAATGTTTTTCCACCAACAACAACTTCTTTTGATCACAAGAACCCATTTCAWATAATATAAATAAATAAATAACTAAACAAGACACCCTCTTATTTTACAAACTCACTAAAACTAAACTCACTAATGAAATTTTCTTYTAAAATTCGCTTAAAAGAACAAATTTGAATATACAAAATCATTCCCACTTAAATTCGAAATTCCTCTCTTTTTTTTATTTTGGCCGATTTTTTTCGAATTTTTCCATTTCCTCTCTTTTTTTTCCTCAAAACTAACTAGTAACAAAGAAGTGGAGATGTARCTTTGATCTTGAATTAGTATGAAAATAWAAATTGGGAATGATTTTAGATATTGAAAATGCAAAAATTTACTAACAAAAATCAACCAAAAATTCAAACCCTAATTTATATGAAAATCACACAAAAACCACTTCAAAAATGAAATTTCTCACTTGAAATAAACAGCCAAACTCACATTAAAAACACAAAAACTTCACAATTATACAAGAAAGCTCAAATAATTAACAATCTAAACATATGGAAATCATGGAAAAACTTGAAAAATTAACAAACCAAGCATCCAAATTCAATAACAATTCTCAAAAATGATTAAAACAAAGGATTAGAGAAAATTTACCAAGCTTGAAACCCAAAAACATGAAAGATTTGTTAAAACTCCAAGCAAAAAACCACGGAACTTCAAAGTGCCCGGAATTAAAAATCAATTGAGGGGAAATGTAAAGGATGAAATTTTGAGAAGTTTAGTAAAAATTTTGTGAGATTTGGTGAAGAAATGAGTGAGAAATGAGGATTTGAAGTGTTGAAAATGTGAAGGAAAATGGTGTTTTGGGTTTGAATAAGGTTGTATGAGTGAAATGAATATGATTGAATAAAATGAATTTAAAAAGAAAAATATAAAAGATAAGGGAGAGGGTAGGGGAGCGTCGTGAGTGTGAGTGAGGGGGGGGGGGGGGGGGGGGGGTCGTGTGGGGTAGGGGGGAGGAAGAAAAAGAAAAAGGAAAAAGAAAACAGGAAAGAAAAAAGGGAAAAACGTAAGGGAGGGGGTTTATTATTATTATTATTATTATTATTATTGTTGTTGTTGTTGTTGTTGTTGTTGTTGTTGTTTGTTTGTTGTTGTTTTGTTGTTTATATTATTATTATATTATATTTTTGAGAGAAACTTAACCTCTGTTTTTTTTACCCGTCAGAATGTTAACCCTTTTTTTTCACTCTTTTTTCATCCCTTTTTTCAAAATTTGGAACCCTTTCTAATGACAGACATAGGCCCAATCAAACAAAAATCAAAACCTTCACCTCCAAAACCAAATAACGAGAGAAAACAATCCACAAACTAAGCAGGGGCAAACTCGCAAAGAGTACTCAACTCTAAGCCTAACATTTCGTGCTCAAGGACTCACAAGAATGCTGAAAACAATTATAACCACAAAAAGGTACCTTCGGCAGACCAACAATTCAAAAAAAATACTCCAAAAAGGTTCAAACTTACAAAGGAGCACAATCAAAACAAAATAAAACCCATCAAAACACAGATGTCACACAAACACACAAGTAGAAATCACTTGCGGAGCATGATGTATAAGAAACGAAAAAGTAAGTAAGAGGCCGCGAAGACGCTCTGGGTGCTCCCGCGGAGTGCTTATTAGAACCGTAACTAGCTGACAGCATATACCCACAAGGGGGTCTTTCAAAACACGTAAACGGATTAGTGCCACATAGGCTAAGCACCAATCCATGCATAGTGACTAAACAATATCAAAGAGATATTTTATGAAAGAAATTGACCTTAAGTAATCTCATAGGGATTTTCTCCTTTTTCTTGTGAGTTTTGGCCTTTGAGATGGATAAAAACCGAGGCCGAAAAGTGCTCTTAGTATAAAGGCACGTTACCAGCTAGTCCTCCGCCGGAATCCTTTGGGAACGGAGGAATCACAAGAGGCTCTCTTGGATCGACCATTACCCTTACATGAACCTTGGCTTGCTCTTTGGTGTTCTTACTCAAACATCCTTCACCTACTTACCAAGGCCACAAAGAAAACACAGGCATACTAAAAGGTTTAGGTCGAGTATTGAATCAACATATTCAATGGAAATGAGAAATGATGAACCGAGATGCTCTTACCACAAGCTTGGAGTTAGCCACTCTCGTTCTTTTGCGGGAAACACAGATCATGTCCTACCGTGTCGACTTGGTTGAGAGGTCTATGGAACCGTTTGCGTTCTACGTCCAGAACATGCTTCCAATGAAGGAGTAGCTATGAAGGGGCTGGCCAAGTACACAACCGTGTGCGAATGTCCGTAAGGTAGGTATCCAGTATTCTATTGAAGGCTGGACTTGAATTATCGATTTGAAAGGTGGCCAGACAGGTCTGTTTCTTCCACGCACCTTCACAGTACTCATTCTCGGGGCGCGCACTCCAACCGAAACAATCAGAGCTAGTTCCGTCGCGAATTGGGACTAGCGTGTTGAGGGTGTTGAGTCTGAAGGTGGGAGTGCCTGAGGCTTTGAGTCTAACACGAGAGGAGAATGCGACGAGGCTTATGCCCCCATCCATGAGAGTCACACAGGCCAGTCTTCCCTTGTATGCAGGGTACTGGAAGGACAATCGTTGCAAATCAGACGAGTTGGAATTTGAGCATGGGATGGAACAAAGAGTCCCTCCGCAGTCGCAAATTGCTGCCAACTCATGCGTAGGCGGCAGTGGGGGCGACTATGGGCAAGATCGAATTCCCTTCTTCTTGCAGTACGCTCCTGTCGCCTCTCTTTCGCTTTGAGTGTTCCCGAGCAAGATTGGAAAGATTAAAGTTGGGCGATCCGTCAATTAACACTGTCGGCGTTCCCTCGCGTGAAAGTTGGACGATGTGTGAGCTGAGCAACTCGGAATCCCAGAAAGATAAGCAAAGAAGTTGCTAGCCGGTTGGGCACTCGAATATGGAATCAAATCATAAGGGTCTTCTGGCGAGAGATTACCACGCTCACCCCTTAATTTTGCCTTTGTCCGCTGAGTCTATCACGGGTCTGTTTTTTGGTCTTTTTTTCTTTTCCTTGCTCACGAGTACTATCTGTATGACCAGCACTCATGTTCTTCTTGTTAGCACTCATTGATGTTTGCGGTCGGTCAAGTTCTCGCAGGTGAGGTACCAACCAGCAAGTCTGCTTCTATTTCGCTGTTGGGTTTTTTCCTCGACCTCTCGCTTCATCATCATCTTTTGTCTTCTTTGTTGACACTCTTGCCGGTCCTTCATTGTGGTCGCTCTTTTTCTGCGGTCATGCCAAGTGCCGTCTCTCATGGCTTTCTGCGTCGTCGCGTCACCGTCGATTGCAGCTGCGACCTTGGTGACGACGGATATACTCCTTATACCTTCCGTGTGCTTATGATTCACAGGTGTACGGGTTGTGGACGTGCCATGGTTTCTGATTGTTTTGTATGGGGGGAGGTTATTATGCGGCTTGAGGTTGGTTGGGAGCTTGTTACTTGGGACGTGTTCTTTTAGTTGTGTGAGGGGTGTCCGATGTGGGCTAGTGAGGTTTACGCGTCAATATTTAAAAGGGGTGGCGGGTGCTGTGCGTGCGCCAAGACTGTGTAACTTAAACGTCTGAATGCTTCTTGCTTATTCCTCTTGGGAAATCTCTTGGTCTTGAGGAGACTGTTAACTATTAGGGATAAAGTTTTTTGGTTTTGGAGTGGGAAATGAGTCGAATTTTTTGTTGTGTTTTGAGGCTGTTTTTGAAAATGTGGAGGCTTGATTTTCCTCTTAACCCTCATGAATTGCCCTTCTATGGATTCCTTGAAGTGAGGATGTTGGTATATGGGGAGTGGGTGGCTTGAAAAGGGAACTTGGGCATCAGGATTAGCATAGCCACCAACATTTGCTTGATAGCCATAGTAGGTTGTTCCCCCAAAACCACCTTGCCATAGAGGATTAGCAACTTGGATGCCAAAACCATAGCCTTGGTTTTGGTAACCAAATCCCCTTTGTTGAATGGTCTTTGATTACTTAACCATTCCCACCTAAGGTTGAAATACCCTTTGGTGGAATTGTTTGTTAGCCAAATCCATTCATTTGGCTTGTGGTTTTGGGGAGCCCTCATTGTCCATAAGCATAGAGTTGTCGTCAAATTGTGGTCTTAACCCATTATCACCCATAACATTGCATTTTTTCAAACCACAAATTCGCCAAGGAAATTCATCAACAAAAGTATTTCATCAATATAAGGACAACATATTGGAACGAATGGAATATGAGGAAAACAGAATGACATGCGACCTGTGTGACCACGGTGCACAGAGTATTACAACAGATACAACGATAGTCGCCACTAGGCATTCTGGGTGAATTTGTCAGCTGAGGGCGGAACTAAAAGTCGCTGGCCCACAACAAAATGTCGGCTCCAGACAGGATTTCGCGGAGTGGTGCGAGTCGGCAGTCTGGATGTGTGAGTTCCATTTGGTCGATGGATGATTAGCACGTGTCACTGATAACCGGGGATCGAAATCGCGACCTGGCGGTAATCACCCTTATATCAGACCGAATGGAATCGTTAAAATCGGTCGGGGTGGGTGCGTGAAGTGGGTGACGCTCGGGGGCGGGTGTAAGTGGAATGGGGAGGAGATGGTGATTCTTGATGTCCTAGGGAACGTGAATGGGGATTTCTTCGTGCGGTAAAAAAGATCCCTGAAGCACCGACCGGAGTTTTCGGGGTCGATGAATCTTAGCCGACTGGCTTGACCCGGCGGTAGACCTCCACGACAATATTTATGGAGCACGCACCAAAATGTGAGCGACAAGTTGATCGTTACCTGTGACTGTAGGTCGGTCGTGGTATATTGACCGACGCACAGGGAAAGGGCGTCCTGCAGTCCGGTCGAACTGGCGTAAGATTCGTGAGTAGGAGGCACGCGACCTTGGTGAGTGCAGGTCTTAACTGCGGTAGTGCGGTCTGGGAGGTGTCTGCGGTCGTGAAAGCATGTCAGAATTTCGTGCCATTTGGCAGTATATTGGAGGGGATTAACGCGATGTTACGTGGGAGGCAAGTGGTGCGTAATTGGTATTGCGTGGGAGCTATACTCGAGGTGCGCTGCGTGTAAGATGAGAGTACGCCGTCTGAAAATAGGTTGGAAGCAGCTGTGGGGCATGGGAGGTATATTGTTTTATTTTTTGCTTTTTTTTAATAAATTTGTTTAATTCGAAATGATTATTGCCCGCGAATATTAAGAGAAAAAACAATAACAAATAAAATTAATTAAAAAACGAATTGAAAAACAAAGTTATATATTAAAAAAAATGTGTAACTGTTTTAATACACAAAAAAAGTAACAATGTAACTGTTTTGGGAAAAAAACTACGTTAACAGACAGGATTGAATATTGAGTAAGAACTGCTAGCGACGCTACGAAGCTACCAGAAGCGCCTGAGCCGTCTGTTCCCATCCCTCTTGGACTCCGGAAAAGGAACTGGATGAGCCCACCACGAGCTCCGGTGACACGAGATTACATGATCTAGGAGCGCCCACAATAGCTGAGTGCCTTCTGCGAGTCGCGTCATGGGTCGGAGATCGCGGGATTCTGTGGTGTAGCTTTACCTTCTTAGGGGGCTTTTTCTAGCTGCGATCCAACCTTTGTTTAGGGTCGCGGACGTGTCGGATGTCGCTCGGCATGATGCCATGGACGCAAGGTTCGCCGAGGTCCGGGAGTATCGTTATGTTGCAGCAATCATTGTATCTGTTGTGACGGCGGTCTATACGGGGACGTCCCGACGTAAACGAAGGTCCCGGCCGGGACTGTTGAGGATTTCGGTGGGTGCCTACTTGGTGCAGGGACGTGCGCCTCCGATAGGATGCTTCGGGGCAGTGGATTGTATCGCACAGGAGCTGAAAGTAAGGATAGGAGTTAGCGGAGTGCAGGTGGCCTCGTGCGGACTGTTCATAAATAGAGGAGCAGGGACCGAATTTGCCGGAAACCATAAAACCATCCCCCTTTTTGAAGGCCACCGAAGGCGTGTCAAAAGACCAGGATGTGGGATCCGTGACAGAGCCAATGCGCAATGATGACTAGCAGGACATGCGACTTCTCATTAATATTAATCGTCTCGCCCTGGCAAATAGTTAGCGTTGTTAGTTCACAAGACAGTTCTTTAACCAGAGAACTGTGCGGCAAGATCGTGTAGCGGGAAAACGCGGGAGAAGGAATTCAAAAGTTGCCGTAGATTAATAGGCCATTGTTGATCGGTTGGGGTTGTGGCTGAGTAGCCCAGAGCCGAGGGACTGAAAGAGCGATTCCTGCTATGAGACTGTAGATTGA
>SNQN01000624.1:33761-48028 GCA_008642245.1 Bassia scoparia
TAACATCTACAACCCCTAATCTGCCTGACATTACAAAACCTACAAATCCAACTTATGAAGGGTTATGGCAACACTTATATATGTTTTTTCCCCCTTCCTTACTCATGTTACACTGGTTTCTTTCTTCACAAACTTCATTACCAAAGGATAGAGAGAGAGGTCAGTCTTGCTGTTATCCGTGCGTTGCCTACCTAGCGTTGCGTGCCCTGCTGCGTTGCGTGTGCCCGCTGCAGCTGTTGCCCAACGCGACCACGAATCGTGCCGACCATCCCATCGCCGCGATGCTCCCTCTCCTCTTTCTCCCTTCTTCTTCTTCTTCCTCTTGTTTTAATTTTTTAATTTGTTTAAGCTTTGAATATTTCTATAATTCAAATTGTTTATAAGGAATCTTTTGAGTATGAATTTAGTATGAATGTGGATACTTTGAGTTTTGTATGTTGATGTCAATTGAATAAAATAGTTTTATTTAATTATGAAAATAGGGTTTATTAATTAGGGGACTTTCAGTTTTGTGGTTAAGGGAATGATTAGTATTGGTTTTTTTGAGTATATAAATTTTATGAAGTTAAATCGAATTTTTAACGGGTTTAACCATAAAATTTAGATTTGTTTTCAAGAGAATTTTCAGGTTTTGATGATTTAACAATCGAATGTTTTTGTATGAATTAAACTTGTTTAAATCCTTCTCTTTGCAAGTTTTAGAATAATTTTTTGGAATTTTAAACAAATATTTTGAATGCTAAATAGTCATCGAAAAAAATGGGTTTTTACTTCAAAACAGAGTGATAATATATGTTATTATTTTGAGGTGTTAAATGGTTGGTGAAAAGGGAAATTTCATATTTATTAACAACGATTAAAAGTGATGAATTTTTTTATCGAAAAACTAATTTTCATGGTTTTCAAGTAAGAACCAATAGTATATAATTCATAACTAACAATGAGGGTTTGTAAGGAATAAAAAATATCATTTGAATTACTTATCGAGGCTTATTTAGTCTTATTAGTATTGTTGTAAATTAGGCGTTCATGTTTATTTGTTTGAGTTCCAATAATTTAAAACTAGAAGAGACCTTCCTAGAAGGTGATTTATGAGTAGTAAAGTGGTTAGCTGCTCATTTATTTCAGGTACGTAGTACTTGCGAATCCTTGATTTATAGTACGTCTTAGGATGCTTTAAAAACTTAGTGTCCATGAGTAGGAAACCCATGGAATGTTTGGTAGACAACGAATAAATCATTTATTTGCGTCTGGGTTAAATATTTGTGAAAATTTGGATTACTCAAGGGAGAATTTTTTTATCCAATTTAGGGTTTAAGTTGAGATCTCATCTAGCTTTGGTGACGGAATCGTGCCCAGTTTCACATCTGTTTATTGGTTTTTTGATTGTCTTTCGACGGGGAAGGCATGGGTTTGAATTGTGTACTTTTTTGCTGGTTGAATTATAGCACTTTGTGACTGTGATTTATGGCACTTCGTGTGTGTTTGAAGTTCCTGAAATAGAACATGGGTTGAGGACAACCTTGTCCTAGCTGCATCAAGAAAATAATAAGTATGAACTATATTTGAGTAGTATGTTCAAACTGAGTAAACTATATATACAGGTAATTAATCTGGTTAACAGGTGTGGGTGTTGTTGTTTAGGGATTGAGTTATTTTTGGATCAGATTATATTATAAAATGTGGTTGAGGTGGGTTATGAACACCACGGTGGGTTTTTCTTTGTTTCTTAGTATTGTCGTAACTTGGTTATGCCCATTTTTAGGGAAGATGATGTCCGTTTGTTTTTCTCGGATTGTAATGTAATTACTGTAACTTTGGTGATTGCGTATGTTGTATTTGGTGTCGTTCCACATCTCCTTATTTTAGCGGACCCGCGATGATGCCTTATTTTCATTGGGAAATTATGGGGAACACTTTTCATAGGTATGCATATAGGTGACTAGCCTTGGACTATAGGTTAGTGGATATTCATCCATGCTTTTGATTGTATTTCAGGTTCTAGACTTTCGAACGATTTTGATATTTCTAGTTTGAAAAGGGATTTACCTTTGTGCGCGAATAATGGCCTAAAATGGTTCCAACTTGTCAAATGAGTTTTTATTTGAGTTATATGTTTTCGGTTGAACTATTTCTTATTCCTTGTTTTCCGCTACAAAATGTTTTAGCCTTAACGTTTTAACACGTGGTGTAACATCGTCAATAGTTTTCCAATATTTTACATCGTATTTGCAGTGTTAAAAAGGGGAATATTGGGGTGTTAAAAAGTTGGCGATGCTATATATGCTTGCAAGGGCAATAATTCAGGAGCTTTGTTGATGATTACAAGGATGTATTTGCCTTCACTGGTAGAAGAAATGTCCGGCTTAGACCCTAATACTGCCCATCACCTTTAAATGTTGACCCCACAATCTACTCCATAAAAAAAAATATTCTATCACTTGACACTCAAAGAGCTAACAAACTTGGGAAAGGGGCAAAGGGTTGGATGACATCCAACATGGCAAAGTGGATCACACATTGTGCAACACAACAAATAACAACTCTCCTTGATCTATGGCATTGTATTGCAAGGTAAGTTTGAGCCCACGTCTCAATTCTAACCCCCTTTTTCATGCTTGATTGAGATTCGACTTTCTAAGTAGCTTTTTCATGTACATTGATTAACCATTATTTGACAAACTATTAAAAACAATCTTAGGCAAACTTTTATTTTTCGTACGAGTGCTTGCAATGCGTGTCCGTCACCATTAATATGTCTTAAAACAGACAACAATTTCATGTTCTCACGCCATTACGAAAACTATGGAATTACAAACACATTTCGCAACAAACTAGTCATATACTTGCTATATTTCTGTTAAACAAACCCGCCTCTCAAATGACTCCACCACCCTTTTTAAGGGCCACAACAAGAAAATCGATTTCGGCCGACGAACGCACCGACCGACTTTTTTTTTGGTCGGTAATACTCGACTATTGCCGACCGCTGTCAGTCGGTGATGTTTACTGACCGACATCAGTCGGTATTACTGACCGATATAACATAGGTCGGTATTACCGACCGTTTATATGGTCGGTAAACTCTCAGCTTCCAACCTCGATGCACCAATCATTTCCGCCAATTTTACCGATCGACATTTCGGTCGGTAAAATATAATTTATTTTTGAAAAAACAACCCTGCCTGCCAGTTTGTATTTGTATGGCTCTCAAACATTTCATTATTACTGACTCGAAATCGAGGTCGGTAAAATAATTTTTTTTAATTAAAAAACCTCCCTGCTTGCTGCGACCCGATATCACTCCTTTCATTTTTTCTTTCATTCAAACCCTCACTCACAAACCCTCTCTTACTCACAAAACCTCTCTACTCACAAACCCTCCTGTCACTCTCACCGGCACCGGCACCGGCAGCGCGCCTCTCTCTCGCTCTCGCGCGCCGCTCTCTCACTACTCTGTTCCTCTCTCTCTCTCTCCGCTCTCTCCGCGCATCTCTTTCTCTCTCGTTCGTCTCGCCGGCGACCCACCTGCTCGGAGCCAGAAAACGCCGGCAACCACCGCCGCACCTGCTGCATCCTCGCCGCGCCACTGCTGCATCAGCCTCCGCAATTAATCCTGAATTTGGTATTTTTTTTTTGTTTGTTTTTATTTGTTTAATTATATATGTTGTATTAGTATGTTTTGTTAGATAAATTGTTTGTATTATATGTTTTATTAGTATGTTAATTATGTTGTATTAGTATGTTTAATTATGTTTTATTATTATGTTTAAATTATGTTGTTTAATTATGTTTTATTAGTATGTTTAATTATGTTGTTTAACTATGTTGTATTGTATGTTTAATTATGTTTGTTATTATGTTTTACTAGTATGATACACATTAGTTTTGTATTAGTATGTTTTATTTGTATGTTTAATTATGTTTTGTTTAATTATGTTGTATTGGCAATAATAATGATAAATTCCAACTAATTGGCAATAAATATGATAAATTACAACTAATTGGATATAAACTAATTATTTCTGATATATTATTTGAACAGTTTGTAGTATACTTAATATGATTTTAGAAATATTAAATTGGCAATAAATTACACAAATTGGATATATTCCAAATTTTAATTCCTTAAATTAGGTAATTACTAAATAGATATATTTTAGTACACACACACACACACCACACACACACACACAAATTATTTTATTTGTTTTAAAGCAATTGATAATTTAATAGTTTTATAATTTAACTCAAATTTTTTTCCAAAATTATTTCTAATTGATCTTAAATTATATCTCCAAACCTATGAATTAACAGTGAAAAGCAATTTTTTTGTGAGATTTAAAATTATTTAAAATGCTCTCTTTCCTCAATTAACAAATATAGATGATCATAGAACATAAAATAAATCCTAAAAAAATTATTTAAATAGATTGTCAAAAAAATAGTTTATCTTAGTGCACCATTATAAATAAAGCATTTGGTAAAATTTGTAAGACAAAATAAAAATAAGATGTGAACGGTGGGTTTAACTAGAATAATCACACAAGACATAATCAAGAAAAAAATGAAGTGCTTTGAAGACCTTAAAACACTTAAAATTTGATGGAATGCTTTTGAACTGATATTTTTAATGGCTTAGAATAGGCTGGCCCAAAATTAAAAGGAAGGAGCGTGAGTGGATGTAAATAGACGAGATCATAGAACATGCTTCGGAGTGAGTTCATCGAAGGGGTGAATGAGTTTGTTGCCTTCGCTCAGCCGCACATACCTCAATGACAGGGACAGATAAGATGTCCGTGTGTTCGGTTGTAGAAAACTTGAAGTACTTGGATGTGCCCGACTTAAAGGTACATTTGTATAGGAAGGGTTTCATGGAGAACTACTATGAATGGTTAAGTCACGGTGAAAGAGGTGAGTAGAGGGTCCACCTCGTCTCCTACTCAAACGAATCTACCGAGAAATGGTTGTCGATGCATTTGGAGACGTGGACCAATCATTCCTTGAGGAGGGCAGCTTTAGTTCGAAGAAGAACCAAATGCGGAAGCGAGAAGTTCTTCGAGTTGCTCAAGTTAGCCCAAGAGCCGTTGTATGATGGGGCAAATCTCGGTGTTGGAGATGGCTTCTAGAATGATCAATTTGAAGTCTGAGTACAACTTGCCACACAGGTGCGTAGATGGTTTGTGGTCATTGTTGAGTGTGCGCTCCCCACGTCCCAAAAAACTAAGTGTAACTACTACGGCACAAGAGAGGGTACTCAAGGGATTAGAGCTTCCTCATGAAAAGATACACGCATCCCAAAAGGATGTATGTTTATTGGAAGGACGATGCCGAACTTGATAAGTGTCGTCATTGCGGCGTCGAATCGGTACAAAGAAGACTTCGAATTGATGTTTGGTTTCCCGCAAGCTTTCTGGTGTATTTCCAATACACCCGGCGATTGCAAGGATGTTTGCCACTAGAAACATTGCTAAGTCTATGACATGGCATTTTGAAAACCGTCGAGGGCAAGGGAACATGGCTCACCCAAGTGACAGTGAAGCTTGGAAGCACTATGCTCAACACCTTTACGGACTTTGCATCCGAGCTCGAAATGTTAGACTTGTGTTGTACACCGATGGTTTTCTCCGTTTTTGGGAAGTTTGGAAAGCAATACTCTTGTGGCCTGTTCTCACTACACCTTACAACATGTCACCTGACATGTGCATGAAGAAACCTTTCATTTTCCTTTCCTTGCTTATCCCTGGGCCAAAAAATCCGAAGAACAACTTGGATGTCTACATGCAACCTTTGATTGATGAGCTGAAGCCATGGTGGTCGGTTGGGTCCTCACTTATGACATCTCAAAAAAGCTGAATTTCAATCTTCGCGCAGCCGTGTTGTGGACTATCATTTACTTTCGGCATACGGTAATGTTGTCAGTTGGAAGCCCCTCTGGTTTAAAGGCTTGTCCATATTGCATGGAGAAAAGCAAGGCCTTTTGCTAAAACATGGTGGCAAAGTATCATGGTTTGATTGCCATCGTCGGTTTTTAGACTCCGACCACCCCTTCCGAAAGAATAAGACAGCTTTCTGTAAGAACAGGTAGAAATGACTCGGCTCCTCAATATATATCAGGTGAGGAGCTTTGGCAGATTGTGAAGAGATTTACCAGGAGGAACTGAAGGCCTGATGCTTTGAAGCAGTTGAGAAGAAAAAAATAGAATGGAGATAAGCAATCTTGTTTGTGGAACCTGTCGTATTGGAAGGATTTATTGTTCCGGCACAACTTAGACGTCATGCATATTGAGAGAAACTTCTTCGAGCAGCTTAGTCAATACATCATGGACGTGAAAGATGAAACAACTGATAGTGTCAGGCGGAGAAAAGACATGAGATTGTGTGTAGGCGTCGAGAATTGGAGCTCATTGATGATGGTAAGGGTAATTGAGTTGATGCCCAAGGCACCTTTCGCACTTGACAAGGAGCAAAGGAAGGTGTTATGTGAATGGATCCGAGAGTTGAGGTTTCCTGACGGGTACGCCTCGAACTTGAGCCGGATGTGTTTGATCAAAGAAAAATAGGCTCCATGGAATGAAAAGTCATGATTGTCATGTATTTATGGAGCGGTTGTTGCCTATTTTCTTTAAAGAGTTGCTTCCCCTTCATATTTGGAAGTCATCACTTGAAATCAGCCATTCTTCCGTGACTTGTGGCTCCAACTATCACGTTGAGTGAGATGAAGCGCCTACAAAACAATATTGCTGAGATCTTATGCAAGTTGAAAAAATATTTCCCCGACATTCTTTAACTCCATGGAGCACTTGCCCGTAGCACTTGCCACATGAGCATATATTGGGTCCCGTTCAATACAGATGGATGTACCCATTCGAACGTTGAGTTATCGTTAATACGTTTACATATATCGTTGTTCTCATTTCTTATTGAAGTGACATTTACATTGCTCACCGTGTCCATTACTTACAGGTTCCTTAATAAGTTGAAACGTAAAGTGGGGAACAAGGCAAGAGTTGAAGGGTTCTAATATGCAATGCATACCCGCTGAGGAGATATTCTAATTTCTGCTCACAGTATTTTCAATCTGAGGTTGATACAAAAATCGAGGGATTTGGGTAGAAATGCATACCCCGATAATCGAAGCCAACATGGTGGTCAATAGTCGTCCCTGTAGTTGATTGTGAGGGAGGATTGTGGTCAACCAACATCGAGTGGTAGTAAACGTTGGTGTGACAGACAAAGGAGTACATCCGAGCCCATCTCTACATCCTCGCAAATTGTGGGATACTAGGTGAATATGAAAGGTAATCTCCTTAGTCTAGTTGTTCTAGATTAATTACAGAAGCGTTTGCATGCTGGAATCACTGAGTAACATCGAACTTGTGCATTATAATAGGCATTTTGAGGATCACAGTAGTGCAGTCAAATCCTCAAATGAAAAGGGAAGACGTGTGGATCAAATGCGAATCTGAATTACAAGCATGGTTAAAAACACAATGAGGATTCTGATTCCTATACTCCCAATTTTTAATATAATCATATCCTCATTTTATTTGCTGACACACTCGAACAAATCTAGGTGCTTCGGACACAGTCTGCCGTTGACGTCACAACGAGCTCTTGCGATGGGCCCATCGAGACAAGTGGACAACTTGGAATCAATTTTATGTCGGTGGGTACAATTTCCACACAGAAAGCTATGGCAGGAACAAGTCAACCATGAGTCAAGGAGGGGTGACTATTCGGCACTTGGAAGAGGTGATAAAGTTGTCTTACCACAGGAGAGACGAAGAGTACAAGTCTATATTGTTCAGCAAATGGTTTGACTTGTGATAAGGGCAATGAACAACCTCATGACAAATATAAACTTGTAGGGTCAATCACACTACTGAGGCTCCCCGTGGTATGACCTTTCGTGTGTGTCATACCAAGCCAGTCAAGTGTATTATGCACCTTATCCTAGCCTTAAGAGGGACAAAGTGCAGTGGTGGCTGTGTTCAAGACAAAAGCTAGGTCGAGGTGTGATTGCGTCGATGGACGAATCGGATGTTCTACAAGGGAAACATCCCATGTTCCCGTAGGTTATGTTCTCCGGACGAGATTCCCAGACTACGAGGTCATCGAGGGTGATCATGATGAAGATGAGGTCATTCCGAGTCGAGATTGAAAATGACGGTGATATAGTGAGGAGCTCGTGTGATGGGAGTGATTGACATGGTGGACGATGACGACGAGGACAACCCTGACCTCGGTTTATTTTAATTGGATGTAATTTAGTTTTATTAATAATGTAATTTAATTTATTAATGTAATTTAGTTTATTAATGTAAGTGTAGCAATTTATTGTCAATTGAAACAAAAGACAAGGTGACTGTAATAATTGTATTAATTAAGTATAGTTTAGGATAATTTCTTTTATTATTCGATTTTATTAATGTCTCCGCATGCCAGGGCAATATTTATGCACCTTGTATTTGTGTTGTGTTTCTTTCGATGACTATATACCATGCGAATAATTTTGTAGGAACATGGCACCTAAACCCCGTGGTGGTAACTCTCGCGGCCAATTCCTCATCGCAGGATCGTGCTGACGAGCACTCTTCTGCTCAGTCTTCAGCAGTAGATGTTCAGGATCATCAGCCTACCGAACT
The DNA here is from genome assembly GCA_008642245.1 of Bassia scoparia. Taxonomy (NCBI): domain Eukaryota; kingdom Viridiplantae; phylum Streptophyta; class Magnoliopsida; order Caryophyllales; family Amaranthaceae; genus Bassia; species Bassia scoparia. The sequence continues at coordinate 42,410 of SNQN01000624.1, forward strand.
GCGATTATGTCCTGGTGACCTTCTTCGGCAAGTTGAGTCGTCCAGGAGACGGCAGGTGCTTTCACTTCATATTCTTCTCAGCCGCTTTGTCAGGATCATGTGGCAGAGCGCGTCACCTACAGTTCGAGCTACTCAGCCTCATTTCAGTCTACTCGGCCTCTGGCTACTCAGCCTCAAACCCTAAAAACGACAAAAAATGGCCCTATTACGGCCAATTTGACTTTCTCGCGTCTTAACGTTTCGCAATTTTCTGTTATTAAGAACTGTTTGAACTAACTAAACTATTTGCAGGAGAAATATAATGAGAAGATGTCTGAGTCTCAGGCCAGTGGCTTGTCAACCGAGATCCCAACCTGGTCTTTTTTGACACGGTTGGTGGCTTCAAAAAGGGGAGGTTTATGGTTTCGGCAAATTCGGATCCTCTCTCTATTATGAGAAGTCCTCACGAGGCCACCCTGCATCCGCTACTCTCCATTACTTTCAGCTCCGTTGGCAAACATGTCCGAGCATTTGGAGGAGTCTGAGCAGCGTTTGGAGAGGAAAGGCGCGCTAGGAAGGAGATGGAGAAGAAAAAGCAAGAAGAAGAGTACCTCCAACCAGATGAAGGCTCAGATGGATGCTATCATGAGGCGTTTTGGTGGTCCGTCTTCCTTTCCCGGAGGTCCAGAGGATGGGACAGACGGCTCAGCGCTTCTGGAGCTTTCGTAGCGTCGTAGCAGTTCTTACTCAAATTTCATCTGTTGTAACGTATGTTTTTATTCACAAACAGTTACATTGTTACTGTTTTGTGTATTAACAAACAGTTAACATTCTTTTCTTTTAATATTAATTTGTTTATTCAATTCGTTTTTAAATTAATTTCTAGTTATTGTTTATTTTTTAATATTTCTTTTGAGGCAATAATATTGAATAAAAAAATTTAAAAAAAAGCAAAAATAAAAATAAAATATAAATGGGTAAGTTTTACCGACCAGATTTTTGCAGTCGGTCGGTAATACCCCGACCGGACTTGGGTCGGTAATCCGACTTAAATCCCTCCAAAAATGGAGGGGAAATTGATGTTTAACCGACCGCAGGTCGGTCGGTATTACCGATCGACTGCAAAATCGGTCGGTAATTCGACCGCACCTACGGTCGGTAAACATCAATTTCCCTCCATTTTTGGGGAGGCCCATAATTAGTCGGTAAAGCGGTCGGTATAGGTTCACCGACCGAAAATCGGTCGGTGAAAGGATTTTACCGACGAAGGAAAATCCGACGGACGTCACCGACCGATTTTCGGTCGATAAAGGGTGTTACGGACCGATTTTCGATCGGTGATGATGGTCGACGAAATCGATTTTCTTGTTGTGGGCCAAGGTTAGTTCAAGCCTCAAGCTTAAATTCCATGCCTAGTGGTGTAATGTTTTGCAATAAATTGTGGTGCGTATGATCATTTGTCTTCATATATTCATGTTCAAAATGTGTCTTTAATTGATGAAATACTTTGTGTTGATGAATTTCCTTGCGATTTTGATGTTGATAACATGCAATGTTATGGGTGATAATGGGTTAGAGACCACAATTTGACGACAATCCTAGTGCTTATGGACCAATGAGGGCCTCCCAAAACCACAAGGCCAAATGAATGGTTTTGGCTAACAAAACAATTCCAACCAAAGGGGTTTCAACCCTAAGGTGGGGAATGGTTATGGTAATCAAAGACCATTCAACCAAAGGGGATTTGGTTACGCAAAACCAAGGCTATGGTTTTGGCATCCAAGTTGCTAATCCTCAATGGCAAGGTGTTTTTGGGGGAACAACCTAACTATGGCTTCACAGGCAAATGTTGGTGGCTATGCTAATCCTGATGCCCAAGTTCCTTTCCAAGCCACCCACCCCTATTACCAACATCCTCACTTTCAAGGATCCATGCAAGGGCAATTCATGGGGTTAAGAGGAAATCAAGTTCCACCTCATTTCAAAAACACTCAAAACCAACAAAATTTCGATCCATTTCCCACTCAAACCAAAATATCCCTATCGTTCAACATCCTCAAGACAAGAGTTTCCAAAGGAGGATAAGCAAGAATTCCGAGGTAAGTTGAAAGCTCTTGGGGTAATATGGCTAACTTAGCCCAACAAACACCAAGTCAATCCAACCACCTCAACCAAATACTCCAATGCTAGAAACAATGGAGTACATGTGATAAAATCAAAGGAGGATGAGGAGTTAATGTGAAGGGTGAGTTGAAGGGTGAAGTGGAGAGAGAGCCATTGAGAGAAAGGATGATGAGCAAGAAAAGAGCGATGAAGGAGAGAGTGTTAAGAAACAAAAGTTGATGAAGGAGAGGTGAGTGAAAAACCAAACGAATGAAAGCGATTGATGGTGGTGAGATTGACCGCATGAGTGAAACCGAGGATGAGATGGTCAAAGATGCGGAGAAAGAAAAAGAGAAAAAAACAAGAGTGATAGGAATAAGGGCAAGGCAATTAAAGGAGGTGAGCCTAGTATTTCGCAAGACCTTTGGATCTTGAAATTCATATTCGAGATGCCAAACCTGGAGCAATTCTTAACTTATGTTCGGGAAATTTTTCAGTTGCTCCAAGCTCACCACTCCTAACTTTCACCCCGAGGGAGCGAAGTGTGAGATGCCAAACTCTTTCCTCTCCTTCATCAATCTTTTGTTTCTTAACACTCTCTCCTTCATCGCTCTTTTCTTGCTCATCAATCCTTTCTCTCAATGGCTCTCTCTCCACTTCACCCTTCAACTCACCCTTCACATTAACTCCCTCATCCTCCTTTGATTTTATCACATGTACTCCATTGTTTCTAGCATTGGAGGTATTTGGTTGAGGTGGTTGGATGTACTTGGGTGTTTGTTGGGCTAAGTTAGCCATATTACCCCCAAGAGCTTTCAACTTACCTCGGAATTCTTGCTTATCCTCCTTTGGAAACTCTTGGTCTTGAGGATGTTGAATGATAGGGATATTTTGGTTTTGAGTGGGAAATGGATCGAAATTTTGTTGGTTTTGAGTGTTTTTGAAATGAGGTGGAACTTGATTTCCTCTTAACCCCATGAATTGCCCTTGCATGGATCCTTGAAAGTGAGGATGTTGGTAATAGGGGTGGGTGGCTTGGAAAGGAACTTGGGCATCAGGATTRGCATAGCCACCAACATTTGCTTGATAGCCATAGTTAGGGTTGTTCCCCCWAAAACCACCTTGCCATTGAGGATTAGCAACTTGGATGCCAAAACCATAGCCTTGGTTTTGGTAACCAAATCCCCTTTGGTTGAATGGTCTTTGATTACCATAACCATTCCCACCTTAAGGGTTGAAACCCCTTTGGTTGGAATTGTTTTGTTAGCCAAATCCATTCATTTGGCCTTGTTGGTTTTGGGGAGCCCTCATTGGTCCATAAGCACTAGGATTGTCGTCAAATTGTGGTCTTAACCCATTATCACCCATAACATTGCATTTTTCAACATCAAATTCGCAAGGAAATTCATCAACAAAGTAGGTATTTCATCAATATAAGGACAACATATTGGAACGAATGGAATATGAGGAAAACAGAATGACATGCGACCTGTGTGACCACGGTGCACAGAGTATTACAACAGATACAACGATAGTCGCCACTAGGCATTCTGGGTGAATTTGTCAGCTGAGGGCGGAACTAAAAGTCGCTGGCCCACAACAAAATGTCGGCTCCAGACAGGATTTCGCGGAGTGGTGCGAGTCGGCAGTCTGGATGTGTGAGTTCCATTTGGTCGATGGATGATTAGCACGTGTCACTGATAACCGGGGATCGAAATCGCGACCTGGCGGTAATCACCCTTATATCAGACCGAATGGAATCGTTAAAATCGGTCGGGGTGGGTGCGTGAAGTGGGTGACGCTCGGGGGCGGGTGTAAGTGGAATGGGGAGGAGATGGTGATTCTTGATGTCCTAGGGAACGTGAATGGGGATTTCTTCGTGCGGTAAAAAAGATCCCTGAAGCACCGACCGGAGTTTTCGGGGTCGATGAATCTTAGCCGACTGGCTTGACCCGGCGGTAGACCTCCACGACAATATTTATGGAGCACGCACCAAAATGTGAGCGACAAGTTGATCGTTACCTGTGACTGTAGGTCGGTCGTGGTATATTGACCGACGCACAGGGAAAGGGCGTCCTGCAGTCCGGTCGAACTGGCGTAAGATTCGTGAGTAGGAGGCACGCGACCTTGGTGAGTGCAGGTCTTAACTGCGGTAGTGCGGTCTGGGAGGTGTCTGCGGTCGTGAAAGCATGTCAGAATTTCGTGCCATTTGGCAGTATATTGGAGGGGATTAACGCGATGTTACGTGGGAGGCAAGTGGTGCGTAATTGGTATTGCGTGGGAGCTATACTCGAGGTGCGCTGCGTGTAAGATGAGAGTACGCCGTCTGAAAATAGGTTGGAAGCAGCTGTGGGGCATGGGAGGTATATTGTTTTATTTTTTGCTTTTTTTTAAATAAATGTTGGTTTATGCAAGATAATATGCGCCGCGTGAGTTCAGAGAGAAAATGTAAAATAACAAATACAAGATTAATTTTAAAAAACGAATTGAAAAACAAAGTTATATATTAAAAGTAAGAAAGTGTAATGGTTTTAAACAAAACAATAAGTAACAATGTAACGTTTGGGAAAGAAAACATAGCTGTAAGCAGAAGGATTGAAAATTGAGGTAAGAACTGCTAGACGACGCTACGAAGCTCCAGAAGCGCCTGAGCCGTCTGTTCCGCATCCCTGGGAACCTACCGAAAAGGAACTGGATGAGCCCACCACGAGCTCCGGTGACACGAGATTACATGATCTAGGAGCGCCCACAATAGCTGAGTGCCTTCTGCGAGTCGCGTCATGGGTCGGAGATCGCGGGATTCTGTGGTGTAGCTTTACCTTCTTAGGGGGCTTTTTCTAGCTGCGATCCAACCTTTGTTTAGGGTCGCGGACGTGTCGGATGTCGCTCGGCATGATGCCATGGACGCAAGGTTCGCCGAGGTCCGGGAGTATCGTTATGTTGCAGCAATCATTGTATCTGTTGTGACGGCGGTCTATACGGGGACGTCCCGACGTAAACGAAGGTCCCGGCCGGGACTGTTGAGGATTTCGGTGGGTGCCTACTTGGTGCAGGGACGTGCGCCTCCGATAGGATGCTTCGGGGCAGTGGATTGTATCGCACAGGAGCTGAAAGTAAGGATAGGAGTTAGCGGAGTGCAGGTGGCCTCGTGCGGACTGTTCATAAATAGAGGAGCAGGGACCGAATTTGCCGGAAACCATAAAACCATCCCCCTTTTTGAAGGCCACCGAAGGCGTGTCAAAAGACCAGGATGTGGGATCCGTGACAGAGCCAATGCGCAATGATGACTAGCAGGACATGCGACTTCTCATTAATATTAATCGTCTCGCCCTGGCAAATAGTTAGCGTTGTTAGTTCACAAGACAGTTCTTTAACCAGAGAACTGTGCGGCAAGATCGTGTAGCGGGAAAACGCGGGAGAAGGAATTCAAAAGTTGCCGTAGATTAATAGGCCATTGTTGATCGGTTGGGGTTGTGGCTGAGTAGCCCAGAGCCGAGGGACTGAAAGAGCGATTCCTGCTATGAGACTGTAGATTGA
>SNQN01000624.1:48984-64206 GCA_008642245.1 Bassia scoparia
AAATTAGATATCTCCTCAGCGAGGTATGCATTGCATATAGAACCTTCAACTCTTGCCTTGTTCCCCACTTTACGTTTCAACTTATTAAGGAACCTGTAAGTAATGGACACGTGAGCAATGTAAATGTCACTTCATAAGAAATGAGTAACACGATATATGTAAACGATTAACGATAACTCAACGTTCGAATGGGTACATCCATCTGTATTRAACGGGACCCCCAATATATGCTTCATGTGGCAAGTGCACGGGCAAGTGCTCCATGGAGTTAAAGAATGTCGGGGGAAATATTTTTTCTAACTTGCATAAGATCTCAGCAATWTTGTTTTGTAGGCGCTTCATCTCACTCAACGTGATAGTTGGAGCACACAAGTCACGGAAGAATTGGCTGATTTYAGTGATTGACTTCCAAATATGAAGGGGAAGCAACTCTTTAAAGAAAATAGGCAACAACCGCTCCATAAATACATGACAATCATGACTTTTCATTCCATGGAGCCTATTTTTCTTTTGATCAACACATCGGCTCAAGTTCGAGGCGTACCCGTCAGGAAACCTCAACTCTCGGATCCATTCACATAACACCTTCCTTTGCTCCTTGTCAAGTGCGAAAGGTGCCTTGGGCATCAACTCATTACCCTTACCATCATCAATGAGCTCCAAYTCTCGACGCCTACACACAATCTTCATGTCTTTTCTCGCCCTGACACTATCAGTTGTTTCATCTTTCACGTCCATGATGGTATTGATAAGCTGCTCGAAGAAGTTCTTCTCAATATGCATGACGTCTAAGTTGTGCCGAAGCAATAAATCCTTCCAATACGRCAGGTTCCACAAACAAGATTGCTTATCCCATTCTATTTTTTTCTTCTTCAACTGCTTCAAAGCATCAGGACCTTCAGTTACTCTCGGTAAATCCTTCACAATCTGCCAAAGCTCCTCACCTGATATGATATGAGGAGCCGAGTCATTTTCTACTCTGTTCTTACAGAAAGCTGTCTTATTCTTTCGGAAGGGGTGGTCGGAGTCTAAAAACCGACGATGGCAATCAAACCATGATACTTTGCCACCATGTTTTAGCCAAAAGGCCTTGCTTTTCTCCATGCAATATGGACAAGCCTTAAAACCAGAGGGGCTCCAACCTGACAACATACCGTATGCCGAAAAGTAAATGATAGTCCACAACACGGCTGCGCGAAGATTGAAATTCAGCTTTTTTGAGATGTCATAAGTGAAGGACCCAACCGACCACAGTTGCTTCAGCTCATCAATCAAAGGTTGCATGTAGACATCCAAGTTGTTCTTCGGATTTTTTGGCCCAGGGATAAGCAAGGWAAGGAAAATGAAAGGTTTCTTCATGCACATGTCAGGTGACATGTTGTAAGGTGTAGTGAGAACAGGCCAACAAGAGTATTGCTTTCCAAACTTCCCAAAAACGGAGAAACCATCGTGGTACAACACAAGTCTAACATTTCGAGCTCGGATGCAAAGTCCGTAAAGGTGTGTCGAAGTGCTTCCAAGCTTCACTGTCACTTGGGTGCCATGTTCCCTTGCCCTCGACGGTTTTCAAAATGCCATGTCATAGACTTAGCAATGTTTCTGTGGCAAACATCCTTTGCAATCGCGGTGTTATTGGAAAGTACACCAGAAAGCTTGCGGGAACCAAACTATCATTCGAAGTCTTCTTGTACCGATTCGACCGCAATGACGACACTTATCAAGTTCGGCATCGTCCTTCCAATACAACATACATCCTTTTGGGCATGCGTGTATCTTTTCATGGGAAGCTCTAATCCTTGAGTACCTTCTTTGTGCCGTAGTAGGTGTTACACTTAGTTTTTTGGGACGTGGGGAGCGCATCACTCAACAATGACCCAAAACCATCTACGCACCTGGTGTGGCAAGTTGTACTCAGACTTCAAATTGATCATTCTAGAAGCCATCTCCAACACCGAGATTTTGCTCCCATCATACAACGGCTCTTGGGCTAACTTGAGCAACTCGAAGAACTTCTTCGCTTCCGCATTTGGTTCTCTTCGACTAAAGCTGCCTCCTCAAGGAATGATTGGTCCACGTCTCCAAATGCATCGACAACCATTTTCGGTAGGGATTCGTTTGAGTAGGAGACGAGGTGGACCCTCTACTCACTCTTTCACCGTGACTTAACCATTCATAGTAGTTCTCCATGAAACCCTTCCTATACAAATGTACCTTTAAGTCGGGCACATCCAAGTACTTCAAGTTTTTACACCGAACACACGGACATCTTATCTTGTCCCTGTCATTGAGGTAGGGGTGCTGCTGAGCGAAGGCAACAAACTCATTCACCCCTTCGATGAACTCACTCCGAAGCATGTTCTTATGATCTCGTCTATTATACATCCACTCACGCTCCTTCCTTTTAATTTTGGGCAAGCCTATTCTAAGCCATTAAAAAATATCAGTTCAAAGCATTCATCAAATTTTAAGTGTTTTAAGGTCTTCAAAGCACTTCATTTTTTTCTTGATTAGTCTTGTGTTGATTATTCTAGTTAATAACCCACCTTTACATCTTTATTTTTATTTTGTCTTACAAATTTTACCAAATGCTTTTATTTTAATGGTGCACTAAGATAAACTATTTTTTTGACAATCTATTTAAATAAATTTTTTTAGGGATTTATTTTATGTTCTATGATCATCTATATTTGTTAATTGAGAAAAGGAGCATTTAAATATTTAAATCTCACAAAAAAAAATTGCTTTTTCACTGTTAATTCATAGGTTTTGGAGTATATAATTTAAGATCAATTAGAAATAATTTTGGAAAAAAATTTGAGTTAAATTATAAAACTATTAAATTATCAATTGCTTATAAACAAATAAAATAATTTGTGTGTGTGGTGTGTTGTGTGTGTGTGTGTGTATATATATATCTATTTAGTAATACCTAATTTAAGGAATTAAAATTTGGGAATATATCCAATTTGTTGTAATTTATTGCCAATTTAATATTTCTAAAATCATATTAAAGGTTATACTACAAACTAGTTCAAATAATATATCAGAAATAATATAGTTTATATCCAATTAGTTGTAATTTATCATATTTATTGCCAATTAGTTGGAATTTATCATATTTATTGCCAATACAACATAATTAAACAAACATAATTAAACATACAAATAAAACATACTAATACAAACTAATGTGTATCATACTAGTAAAACATAATTAAACAAACATAATTAAACATACTAATACAATAGTTAAACAAACATAATTAAACATACTAATAAAACATAATTAAACAAACATAATTAAACATAATAATAAAATAATTAAACATACTAATACAACATAATTAAACATACTAATAAAACATACTAATACAAACTAATTTATCTAACAAAACATACTAATACAACATATATAATTAAACAAAATAAAAACAAACAAAAAAATACCAAATTCAGGATTAATTGGCGGAGGCTGATGCAGCAGGTGGCGGCGGCGGAGGATGCAGCAGGTGGCGGCGGTGGTTGCCGGCGTTTTCTGGGCTCCGAGCAGGTGGGTCGCCGGCGACGAACGAGAGAGAAAGAGATGCGGCGAGGAGCGAGAGAGAGAGAGAACGAGTAGTGAGAGAGGCGGCGCGCGAGGAGCGAGAGAGAGGCGCCGGTGCCGGTGCCGGTGCCGGTGAGAGTGACAGGAGGGTTTGTGAGTTAGAGAGGTTTTGTGAGTAAGAGAGGGTTTGTGAGTGAGGGTTTGAAATGAAAGAAAAAATGAAAGGAGTGATATCGGGTTCGCAGCAAGCAGGGAGGTTTTTTTAATTAAAAAAAATTATTTTACCGACCTCAATTTCGGTCAGTAATAATGAATGTTTGAGAGCCATACAAAATACAAACTGGCAGGCAGGGTTGTTTTTTCTAAAAATAAATTATATTTTACCGACCGAAATGTCGATCGGTAAAATTGGCGGAAATATTGGTGCATCGAGGTTGGAAGCTGAGAGTTTACCGACCATATAAACGGTCGGTAATACCGACCTATGTTATATCGGTCRGTAATACCGACTGATTAGTCGGTCAGTAAAACTTCACCGACTGACAGCGGTCGGCAATAGTCGGTATTACCGACCAAAAAAAAGTCGGTCGGTGCGTTCGGTCGGCCGAAATCGATTTTCTTGTTGTGGCCCTTAAAAAGGGTGGGTGGAGTCATTTGAGAGGCGGGTTGTTTAACAGAAATATAAGCAAGTATTGACTAGTTTGTTGCGAAATGTGTTGGTAATTCCATAGTTTTTCGTAATAGGCGTGAGAACATGAAATTTGTTGGTCTTGTTTAAGACATATTAATGGTGACGGACACGCATGCAAGCACTCGTACGAAAAATAAAAGTTTGCCTAAGATTGTTTTTAATAGTTTGTCAAATAATGGTTAATCAATGTACATGAAAAAGCTACATAGAAAGTCGAATCTCTAATCAAGCATGAAAAAGGGGGTTAGAATTGAGACGTTGGGCTCAAACTTACCTTGCAATACAATGCCATAGATCAAGGAGAGTTGTTTATTTGTTGTGTTGCACCAATGTGTGATCCACATTGCCATGTTGGATGTCATCCAACACCTTTGCCCCTTTCTCAAGTGTGTTAGCTCTTTGAGTGTCAAGTGATAGAATGCCATTTTTTTTATGGAGTAGATTGTGGGGTCAACATTTAAAGTGTGATGGGCAGTATTAGGGTCTAAGCCGGACATTTCTTCTACCGTGAAGGCAAATACATCCTTGTAATCCATCAACAAGCTCCTGAATTATTGCCCTTGCGAAGCATATATAGCATCGCCAACTTTTTAACACCCCAATACTTCTCCCTTTTTACCTGCAAAATACGATGTTGAAAATATGGAGAACTATTGACATGTTACCACCACGTGTTAAAACGTTAAGGCTAAAACATTTTGTAGCGGAAAAACCAAGAATAAGAAATAGTTCAACCAAAACATATAACTCCAAAATAAAAACTCATTTGACAAGTTGGAACCATTTTAGGCCATTATTCGCGCACAAAGGTAAATCCCTTTTCAAAACTAGAAATATCAAAATCGTTCCGAAAAGTCTASAACCTGAAATAACAATCAAAAGCATGGATGAATMTCCACTCAACCTATCAGTCCAAGGCTAGTCACCATATTGCAATACCTATGAAAAGTGTGCTCCCCATAATTTCCAAATGAAAAATAAGGATCATCGCGGGTCCGCTAAAATAAGGAAGATGTGGAAGACACACAAATACAAACATACGCAATCACCAAAGTTAAGTAATTACAACTTACAAATCGAGAAAACAAACGGACATCATCTTCCCTAAAAATGGGCATACCAAGTTACGACAACTACTAAGAAACAAAAGAAAAACCCACCGTGGTGTTCATAACCACTCAACCACATTTTATATATAATCTGATCCAAAATAACTCAATCCCTAAAAACAACACCACACCTGTTAACCAGATTAATACCTGTATAAATAGTTTAACTCAGTTTGAACATATGACTCAAAATATAGTTCATTACTTTATTTTTGATTGAGCAGTAGACAAGGTTGTCCTCAACCCATGTTCTAATTCAGGAACTTCAACAACACACGAAGTGCCATAAATCAACCAGTCACAAAGTGTTATAATTCAACCAGACAAAAAGTACCACAATTCAAACCCATGCCTTCCCGTCGAAAGACATCAAAAACCAATAAACAGATGGTGAACGGGCACGATTCCGTCACCAAAGCTAGATGAGATCTCAACTAACCCTAAATTGGATAAAAAAAATTCTCTTGAGTAATCCAATTTTCACAAATATTTAACCAAGACGCAAATAAATGATTTATTCGTGTCTACCAAACAATTCCATGGGAGTTTCCTACTCATGACACTAAGTTTTAAAGCATCCTCAAGCGTACATATAAATCAAGGATTTCGCAAGTACTACGTACCTAGAATAAAATGAGCAGCTAACCACTTTACTACTCAAAAATCACCTTCTAGGAAGTCTCTTCCTAGTTAAATTATGGAACTCAAATCAATAAACATGACGCCTAATTTACAACAATACTAAATAGCTTAATAAGCCTCGATAAGTAATTCAAATGATATTTTTATTCCTTACAAACCCYCATTTGGTAGTATGAATATTATACTATTGTCTCTACTTGAAAACCCATGAAAATTTAGCTTTTCGATAAAAAAAATTCATCACTTTTAAWTCGTTTAATAAATATGAAATTTTCCCTTTTCACACACAACCATTTAACAACTCAAAATAATACAATATATTATACCTCTGGTTTTGAAGTAAAAACCCATTATTTTCATGACTATTAGCTTCAAAATATTTGTTTAAAATCCAAAAATTATTTAAACTTGCAAAAGAGAAGATTTAAACAAGTTTAATTCATACAAAAACATGATTGTAAATCATCAAAACCTGAAATTCTCTTGAAAATAAATCTAAATTTTTATTTTAAACCCTAAAAATGCGATTTTCAACTTCATAAAATTTTATATCTCAAAAAACAAGTACTAATCATTCCCTAAACCACAAAACATGAAAGTCCCTAATTAAAAACCCTAATTTTATAATTAAATAAAACTGATTTTATTCTAATTGAATCAACATCACAAAACTCAAAGTATCACAATTCATACTAAATTATACTCAAAAGTATCCTTATAAACAATTGAATTATAGAAATTTCAAAGCTTAAACAAATTAAAAAAATTAAAACAAGAGGAAGAAGAAGGAAGAAGGGAGAAAGAGGAGGACCGAGGGAGGCATCGGCGGCGATGGGTGGTCGGCGACGAGTGGTCGGCGTTGGGCAACAGCTGCARCAGGGCACCAAGCAACGCAGCAGGGGCACGCAACGCAGTAGGGCACGCACAACAGCAGCTCCTCTCTCTCTATTCCTTTTTAAAGTTTGAAGAAACCATGTAAATGARTAAGGAAGGGGAAAAATAAAATATATAATCCTAACCCTTTAAGTGATTTAGGTTTTTTTCGCTAGGTTTTGATTTAAATATCATATTTATTGATTTATTTTGTTTTGGATAAAGAAGAAAAGATAGATTTTTCTATCACGAAATATATTAATTTTGAGCTAAAATTAAAGAATTTAAGTAAATATATCGCCTTTATAAAATAATTCGTCAAATTTTTATAAGGAAATATATTCATAAAATATTTCTTTGTTTTTATGAAATAAATCGTAATATTTTTATAAGAAAATATATTTATAAATATTCAAAAATTACGGGGGATTACAATCTACCCCTCTTAAAATAAGTTTCGTCCACGAAACTTGTCCCAAAATCCACAATCTCTCTAGAAAATTTCACTAGGAAAGGTAATTGTGTTGTTGTAAACTACTTGTGTCATTTAAAATGTTACTCTCATGACCATACTTGGCACGATTTCACACACTTTTATAGTGTCTGATCCCAACAAAATCATGCCTACCACCAAAGTCAAGCAACTCAAGCAATAATTGAGAAAGCAATGCAAAAACTCAAGCAAAACGCATGTCACAACAATTATCAAATCCAAAATTACCAAATCCTCTTTATCCAATCTTGTGGGTGTTACAATCACACCCACATAAGGAACACAATGGCCTCGTTGTGCCTGAAACTCCACAATTACCAGAATGGAAGCTGAACGAATAAATAACCAAACTGTCATAAGTAACAAAACAAGCCAAAAGCGCAAAATTATATCGCATTCTACCCCCTTTAAAAGAAAAGAGTTRCATCCCCATAACTCACCTCAACAAAACTCAGGATTCTTCTTTTTCATACTCCTTGTCAAACCAAAGAACTATCACCATTTTGACATCCTGGTTTTGTGTCCTACGTACTTTGTTATCTACTATGCGCACTAGTTTCTCCTCATATATTAGRAACTCATCCAACTGGATTTTTCGTCCAAGTTTCCTTATTTTCATGAGTATTGTCGACTTAGTAAGTCAACCAACAATGACCTAAATCATATCCTTCTCCATCTTAGTCTTGGGTAAACCCATAACCAAGTCCATTAATATTGAATCCCACTCCCACTCGAGTATCTCTAGGGCTGGCACAGTTCCCATAGGCCTTTTGTTACTGATTTTYACTCTCTTGGAGGTTAACCATTTGGAAATGAACTCAGCTATCTCTCTTTTCATGTTCGGACACTAATATAGCTCCTTTAATTCTTTGTACAATTTATCTCCTCCAGGGTCCTTTACTTCACATCACCACATTTTTKTGGAACACATCATCTGCCTTTAAATATTAGACTTCCATCTACATAAATTTAAATTTCACTTTCAGCACCACTTCTCACTTAATCTTTAACCATCCCCAAATTAAAATTCCTCAATACTCAGTTGTTCTCTAATTTCATCCAATATAGATGGCTCAATTAACATAGCACTCAACTTCACTTATCACCTTTCCATTTTGTTACATAAGAMAAACTAAGCTTTGTTTTCATGCATCACTATACACCTCAAATCCTTCACTTCCATCAGGCAATGCTAGCACTGGTGCGGTTGTCAACCGATCTTTAARGGTTTGGAAAGCTGACACACACTATTTATTCCACTCTAACTTAGTCTCCTTTTTTTATCAAATTGGTCATAGGTCTCGCTAGTTTTGAGAAGTCCTTAACGAACCTCCTATAGAGAATCAGTCACATTTGAGTTGGTCACTCACTAACCGCCTTAACCTTGATCCATAGATACACCTTTCTTTAAATAAAATAACCCAAAAAAAGCAACTTGCTCCAACCAAAACTCACATTTGGAAAATTTGGCAACTAGTTTATGACTTCGAAGGGTTATTAGGACAGTCCTCAAGTTTTTTTATGCATGTTCTTTTTCATTCCTCGAATATATCAAAACATCATCAATAAAAATGACCTCAAATTTAGCTAGATAGTCATGAAACACTCCATTTATTAGTCCATAAAAATTGGTTAACCCAAAAGGCATGTCCATAAACTCATAGTGCCCAAAATGAGTACTAAAGGTAGTTTTTAGAATGTCGTTGTCTGCAACTCTCAATTGGTGATATCCCAACCTTAGATCAAACTTTGAAACTCGCCCGCTCTTTTTAACTGGTCAAAAAGGTCATCATCTATTCTCGGCAAAAAGTACTTACACTCTATAGTGACATTGTTCAGTTCCCAATAGTCAATACACAGTCCAAAACTTTCATCTCTCTTTTCCACAATTAAGATTGGTGCTCTCCAAGGTGAGGCACTAGGTCTAATAAACCCTTTGTTTAACAATTCATGCAATTGTGTCTTTAACTTCCCCAACTCAGCTAGTGCCATCCTATAGGGTGCCTTTGAAATTGGTGCAGTCCCCGAAACTAAATCTATGGTGAATTCAACTTCCCTCCTAAGTGGCATTCCCGATATCTCTTTCGGAAAGACATTTATGAACTCATTCACAACTAGGACATCCTCCATTTTCCTACTCTCCTCCATACTTAAGTCTTGCACACAACAAAAATATAATCGACATCCCTTAGCTACTAACTTCATAACTTTCATGGCAGAAACTAGTCCCCAACTTTTTGGTTTCTCAAGACTCCTATAGGTCACACTCTTCTTCATTGGATCCGTTAGGTACACTTTCTGCATTTCACCATCCAACTTAGCCTTATATAACCCAAACCAATCCATTCCCAAAATGACATCCAAGTCCCCTAGTTCAAACACAATAAGGTTGGATGGAAAAATGGATCCTCCAATTTCTAAGGGTAAGTCCTTATGGAGTTTTTCGCAAGGACTGACCTCGCTCGTGGCCAAGCAAACGGATAAAACAATAGGACTTGAAATAGACCAATCTAATTGGGTGACAATAGATGTGAAGATGAAAGAATAAGTTGCATCAGAATCAAATAGAGTTTTAACAGGGATAGAATGGATAAAATGGCTAGAGAAGGTACCAGTGACAACATCAGAGGACTTTTCAGCCTCTTTTTTGCGCATTACTGACAGATGCCTAGTAGCATCACCTTTTCCTTGATCACCACTCCTGTCTTGACTGCTTGGCATGGAATTAGCATTTCCCTGTTGGTTTCGTCCTCCAAGAGCATCATCAGATGGGTTCTCATTACACACTCTTTTCATTTCTCTGGTAGGATGGTAACTTAGTAAACGGTTTTGGATAAAGTTGTTCCTTAATTCTTCCTTAAAGGTTTCCCATCCAAAGTTAGATAGGTTTTCGAAAATGTCTCTGTTTTAGGACCACCAAGCATCAGCAATATCGTTAAGATAAAACGAAGCACTAATCACTTTCATATGCTCATGATAATCTAAGGCTTTGAAAWTTTTGTCAAACATTCGAATCCAACTTTCCAAATAAGCAGGTTCCTCAACTCCAAAGAAATTCATAGGTTTCACTAGAGCTATGGTCTTAAGTAATTTAGTGAAATAGATTAGCTCACTGCGTTGGAGTTTAACAAGGCTCTTAGCTACCGCTGAATCAATAGAGTTTAGGGTAGCTTTTCCTAAAATGTTTTACTTTGACGCATCCTRGTTCAAGGAATCAGCTAACAASTTAATGGTTTCAGCTAAAGCGGCAATATTACATGCCATCGCACCTCTACGCCTAKATAGACACGAGCACTTTTTTCAAATTCAACGAAAAACACATATTCAAAACAAGTCTAGACTCATAATAACAATATTTCATTCATGCACTTGTTGGCTCAAAGGAGTATCTTAATGAGCCCACTCCAATGTTCCAAACACAATCCAAATATTCACATATTAAACAATCATTTGGAGATAATTTCTCCAAGCAAGCAAGACACAAAATAGTTAGACACAAGCTTAGTGCATGGGCAACAACGAGGCAAATTCCCAAAATGATATTCAAATAATGATCTAGTAAACGAATMGTTTGAAATACAAGATATCCAAAATAGTTGAAATAGAAAATAATGTCAAAAATGAAATATGTTGATAACAAAATAATATAAGATAAAATAGAAGTCTTGCTGAAATTAGCCATAAAATATCCAAAATAGTCGTCAATAGAAAATAAAAATAAAAGTTACAYGTGCAAGAATAAATTTCTTCATAAATTGTTGMTGATGGTAAAAGAGTAAAATGACGAATTTTTAAACGAAAATATTTTTTTAATAACTAGTAAAACATGTTACCCTTTATTTATTTCAAATAAAATAGAGTAAAATAAAATATAAAATGAGAGATAAAGTATTGTAGCATTGCTACTTATTGTAAACTCCAAAATTTGCTAATTCTGCTACCAACGCGAGGAATTTATTATTAGCGTTCTATGATAGTTCCTAAGACACTATGGGAGAACATTAGAAAGTCTATCCTTCTTCTCATCGTAATGCTTCACATCAAAGTTAGGATCATTCTCATCGTTTGAGTCTTCGATTGTGATATGCCTATAGAATGGATTCGTATTTCGAGTGCTCCTTTTTCCTTTACTTGGGTTGACAAGTTCGTCAACTACCTCATTGACATCGTCTTCCTCTTCATTTGAAGAATCACCTGACGCGATCTCATCCAATAATCTTTGGAAAGTTTTAATTTTACCTATCTTATTTTTCGTTGTCTTATACTCTTGCAAATATTGTTGAAATCCTTTATAAAAACACCTGAAAAGAGACGCGTTGATCAAATAGCTCTAGGTAGGTCACGAATGAAATCACAACCCAAACCCTTGATTGTCAATACTCAAGACGTGCACCAATCTAGAGTTTTATTGTTCATTCATATTATTATTATATTCAACTGTAATTATTTTCCAACCTCCAAAACAAGACCACAAATCACATATACCAATTTTTAAGCATATTCAATTMCATTAATTAACAAACCTATTGGACAAAGCCAACTAACCTCGTCATTAAGACTTGAATACTTCTCTTTACTCAATTCGTACATCAAGTCATGAACGAGTAATAAATTTCACCTCATGGAGCAAGTTAAACATTGACTCCACTTAATTCATTCATATATATTAACCCWGTTAATTAATGACAAATGATTCATTAACAACTTCCATATCAATTTTATTGATTAATCTAATTTTCACAAATATTTAACCAAGACATAAATAAATGATCTATTCATGTCTACCAAACAATTCCATGGGAGTTCCCTACTCATGACACTAAGTTTTCAAGCATCCTCAAACGTACATATAAATCAAGCATTCCGCAAGTAGTGCGTACCTTAAATAAACTGAGCGGCTAACCACTTTACTACTCAAAAATCACCTTCTAGAAAGTCTCTTCCTAGTTAAATTACGGAACTCAAATCAATACACATGACACCTAATTTACAACAATACTAAATCGCTTAATAAGCCTCAATAAGTTATTCAAATGATATTTTTATTCCTCACAAAACCCCCCATTTGATAGTATGAATATTATACTACTGTCTCTACTTGAAAAACCATAAAAATCTAGCTTTTCGATAAGAAATTCAGCACTTTTAATTCGTTTAATAAATTTGAAATTTTCCCTTTTCACACACAATCATTTAACAACTCAAAATATATTTATACTAGTAATACAATATATTAAACCATTGGTTTTGAATAGACCTGATCATCCTTGGCCCGGCCCGCCAGCCCGTCCTGACCCGACCCGAAAAAAGCAAGGGATTGGGTATGAAAATCTGGTCCAATGGGCGGGTTGGGTAAGAAATTTCTGGCCCGAAAAAATTTGGCACGGGTTTGGGATGAATATATGGCCTGTGGGCCGGCCCGGCCCGCAAAGAAGTAAAATGCTTCCAGTATTAGTGTATTACGCCTTACTGTGAGAGTGTGAGTATTGAGTAGTTTAGTACTCCCTCCGTTTTTTTTTTAGTTGTTCCAGTTTCTATTTTGGGATGCTTTTAAATAGTTGTTCCAAACCAATCTAAAAATAACTTTTTCACATTTTTACCTACTTTATTTACTCTAACATTAATGACTTACCCCTTTTTAAAGTCAACTTTCATTACTTTACCCAATCTTTTCACCCAAAATTACTATTTTCCATAAAATTTCATTCACACATTTACTCTTTTACCTAACTTATTCAACTTTTTACCCAACTTACTCAACTATTTTATTCAACTCAATCAACTCTTAAAAACCGTTCCATAATGGTATGGAACATCTAAAAAAAAACGGAGGGAGTAGTAATTAGTAAATTAGTAATATAGTGTGTTTTGTTTTGTTTTATGAGCAAGGCCCAAGGCCTATAGGCCTAACTCTCGTACTGCCTCATTCCTCAAATAGTCATTTGGGTATTGAACTATTATTTGTAATTTATATTATGTGTTAGATACTTGAATTTTCCTCTTTACACTAGTAGAAAAAATCAAATTTACTGCGGTTGTGAAAGCCTTATTTGCTGCATTTTTACAACCATAGCAAATGCCAGAGCAGCAAATGTCAAAAATCACATTTGCTGCATTTTTTATTCCGCATCAAATAAGATTGTTATTTGTTGCGTTTTATTGGTACAACCGCAGCAAATAACAGCCTTATTTGCTGCATTTTATTATTACGACAGCAGCAAATAATGTTCTTATTTGATGCATTAAACATTATAAAATGCAGCAAATATATTTTTTAATATAAAAAAAATAAAAATTATTTACCCCATATTCGCAATTCATATCATAAGTTACATGTTATTAGGATCTAGCATTCATGAACTATAGAATTTAAAAATGTGATATCAGTGTTGGCCAAAAAAATTCAGAGAATTTCGGGCAAAATGTTCACTTTGTTAGTTTGAAGACTTGCATAGTATATTGGATTTGAAATCGAACAAATGGTATTCCAAGACGAGTATTTTATTATTTTTTTTGCTTATTTTGTTTTTGTTTTTTTTTTTCTTTTAAATTTTTGTTTTTTTTTTTGTTTTCTAATTGTTTTAATGTATTTGCATATTTTTAGTTTGCGATTGCTGAAGTCGGCTAGCAGACGTTGTGTGACCACATGTATTCCGACTGCGTATGTGTTTTTTGTAGACTGCGGCTGCATTGCTTGCATTGTGGCGGCAATGGCTTGAACGTAGCGCTCGTTCGGATGCTTGATGCACATGCTTGCGCGTTGCCTAACAGAATGAGTGTGAGGAGAGACCACTTGAAGTGACATGAAGAGTAAGGACATAAGAGGTTCAAGAAGACAAGGTAATTTGTGACTAAGGGTAGTGAATGGGGAATTGAATTGTATAAGATGAGTTGGGCTAGACATGATAATTTGGGTTCCATACTCGGTCTATGTCGGTTTGTACTAGGGAATTGGATTGTGCTCCTGACTTGAGGAGGGAATCACTAATCATCTGATGGATGACTATAATTGGATTGAATTATTGGGGTTTTCAGAGGTCTACTTGCTCGAGAGAACGGACTAGGTCCCTACGGTATCCTTCCTTGGATCGAGATACGTTGGCGTAATACAGTTTATCATCTGTGGTGGTTATGTGTGGGCGGGCTTTGTGTTGTATGTGAGACTTGGTGCGGGTTGACCCCAGCTTGCTGACTGCTACGTTGGCCTACCCTGTTTTGGTGTTCCTTGTGTGTTGAGGGCGTTTGAGGATGCATGGGGTTGTATGCTTTTGCAGTGTGTGAACTAGAAATGTGTGTTGGTTTTTGGTTTTTGGTAGGTGGTTTGATTTTCGCTTTTTTGCCCATTTTAATATTTCTTTCTCCTTCTTTCTTTTCTTTTTGCAATGTTTTCTATGCCGTTTGGTCCGGGTCGTCGTGTTGTGGGAGACGAAAGTAGTGATGAAGTGTATGCTACAGGGCTTTGGCAGGGTTTGACGATAAGAGGATGGAGGTTTGTGGGCTGCGGACTTGGGGGCGACATCTTCAATCCATGTTTGAATCCTGCGTGCTGTCAAACGATGCATATCTCAGTGGTGACCCATTCTTGTGGGATACTCAATTAGGCATTGGGATTTTGCAATTCTAGATTTTCTTATATCTGAAGGGTCCTGGGTGGCCAATAGGAGCAATGCAAAATTTGCAGTTCAGTCTATCAAAGGCCTGCTATAAGTTCTACAATTGAAGAATGTCCTTTGGTGGTCTCAGTGAGGCCTGCTGTTGAATAGAGCAGGATGGTTTGAAGAGTTGGTATTGTATAGTGGCTGATTTGGTCAAGTGGTTGGAAAAGGAGGAGCCCTTTCCTTGTTAAAAATTACCCCCACATTACCTAGGA
>SNQN01000624.1:64231-133103 GCA_008642245.1 Bassia scoparia
TAAAAAAAATTATTTACCCACAATTACATTCCAATTGCCATAATATTTACCATGTTATTAGACTATCATGAAAAATAATAAAATGTGTAATACGTTAAAAAAATTCAGAAATTTCGGCAAAATTTCCTTTGTATATTGATTAATCCAAAATGGATTCCACTTTCAAAGTTTCACAAAATATATAAACTCTACTCCTCACAATTACAATTATTGAGCTGCTTCTCCTCAACATCCTTCTCAGCCTTAGCCCTCAATCTATTAAGCTGCTTCTTCCTTTCATAGACAACCTGGGATCTCTCCTTCCTCTTCTCCTCAAGCTACTGCAAGAGATAGAAATGGTTAGCAAAGAGTGTACACAGTTCCCATCCAAACATTGCTGTGAAAAATATCACGATTATCCATACAGATCAGGATCATGCCTACTAGCTCTATCTACACGCTACATTGGAGTTCTACAATGTACACATTCGGAGTGCAAACATAATGATTTGGAGTGCAACCGTAATGATTCCAGTTACAAACATAAATATGTTACTTGGACAGTTGGACTCGTACAAGAAAACATATCAAGATTTAAGCCCAAAAAGAAGTGTCAATACCCTGCGTTACGCCAAACAGACAAGATCAATTATACACAGCAATGCGCAGAAAAGTACAAAACATGCAAAGCAGATAATTAAGAAACATAAATACTTGACGCATAAAGGAACAACCAAAGAACTCAGAAATTTAACTCACTTAAGAGCATCGGGGACAACAACCCTCTTGATCTTGTCATAAGGTGGGGGAACACCCTCATACACCTTCAACCTAGCCAAAGCAGCAGCAAACACACACAAAATCACTTACACAAGTAAATCAGTGTAATCATCCTTCACCAACCGGAACAATATACGAAGTATTAGGTAACCCATCGAAAAATGTGTAATTGATAAAACCAGGAACATTGATACTACATTCAAACAAATGAACCACTTTCTGCAATGTTAATCGCACTATCACGGTTAATATTACACTAAAATTTAATGTTTTGTTAAATTAAGGGGGGGAAACAATTTTTAAATTACAAAATGTAGAAAAAATGGCATACCAAATTTAATAATAATGTAGAGTTGAGCAGCATACAAGGCTAAATTTTTAAAGCATCAAATTGACCACTCATACTTGCAAACAAACTATCAAGCATCAAATTATCTCATATTGACCAAAATTTAGCAAATGTAGTTTTGTCAAATATTAGCAAATGAACACACCCCAAACACATTTTGTACATAAACAAACCTACCTTGTCAGCATTCTTCTTTTCACTTACTTTCTGTTGCAAAGTTTTCATTTCACCACTCATACTTGCTTCCTTTTCTGCAGTCAACTCGGATACTTTGGTATCCATTTCTAATTTCTTCAAGCTCGGACTTCATCCTAGTTGCATCAGTGTCTATCTCAGAAATGCTAGCCTTCTCATGGACTGTGCCATCTTTAATTTTCTCAACTTGCACATACTCATAAGCTATGCAAAACCTTTTAAGCTTGTCTAATTTTGTATTCCCATTAGCCCATTGCGTATACTGCATCCTTGAGAATTATAAATAGAATCTAAGAAGATTAACCTGAAACATTCGAGCAGTTTATATTATAATTAAGCAGATTAAGTAGATTAATTAGATGATATTATAATTAAGCTGAAAAACTCAAAAAATAAAATTGTAACTTTAAGCATATTCAATAAAACGAAACCTAGCACAAACGAAACAAAGAACAGCCTGACTCCACACCATAACTCAACCCAACCCCAGCCGCAAACGCATCAGAATCTGGCCCCAAAATGTACCAGAACAAAGCTTGAAAACGCACCAATTAATTTTTACAAATGGGTAAAATTTCACAGTTTACTAACAAATGAGGGTTAAAAATTCACAATCTACCAACAGAATTGCCCAAAATTTTATGATATCAAAGAAAATTAAAGCTTGTATTTGTATAAATTATCGAATTAATTTTAAAATRAAATTGCAACTCACCAATGAATTACAAAGCTGAATTGTTGTTGAGTAACTTATTATAGTTGAAAATCTTGCTCAAATCTTGCAAATTGCTGCAAAACTAATTGATTCCACTCGAATTTTGGCCTTTTAGATTTAGGGTTTTCGTCGAGCGGCGGCGGCGGCGTTGCTATTTACTTGCGCGGCGGCGGCGTTGCTATTTACTTGTGGCGCGCGGCCAGATGAAGTACTTGTGGCAATGGTCCATTATGGAGAGGAAGAAAATTATGAATTGGTTGAGAAGGATGAGTTGAGAGAGAGAGATGGGTGATTTGCTAGGACCACGAGTGAAGAGAGGAACGAAAGTGATTTTCGATTGTTAAGTGGGAGGTTCAAATGTAAAATGGAAATTAGAAAGGCGGGTGACCTAAAATTGTAGGTCCACAATAATTGCTGCGGAAAGAGTAAAATGCAGCAAATAAGTCACCTGAAAGTGGTTCAATCAAAATATTACATTACTAGTTTTTATGCACGCGATGTGTGCGACTTTATTTTTATCTTATATTATTTAGTGTTTCGAGAAGTTTATGGATGTATTTCTTATAATTTATTATTGTTTTCCAAAAATCTAATCTTGATTTTGAATTAAGCTTGTTTATTTATAAGATAAAAATAAATCCAGCATCAAGTTGCACTAAATGAAAAAACATTGGTCAATTACTATTAATTGTAGTCTCATTTTATTTATGTATTGAAACTCAACATTTTGTTTTACTTATGTATACTAATATCTAATTATACTATTCAAAATACTAAAAATCGTGCAGAGATAAAAACACTAAAACATAGATACTTTGGTGTAAAACTAAAACTTATTTCCCCTGTTATCCGTAGTCATTTTAACATGTATCCCTTATTTATTAGAAAATTTTATCCATCGTAATTTTTTTTCCACTTCATTTATATGAGAGTCAATTTAAACATTCAATTCAATAATTTTTTGTTTTACTATTATATCATTAGTGATGAGAAACTTTCTTTTTAAATTTTATAATTTGAGTGAAGTATGCTTTAATTTGATCCTAATTTATTTTGTTTTTATGTTGATTACATGTTACATATTTGGCAATGTTATTTGAATTATATATAAGATTAATTGTGAWATTGATTATGTTACATTTGACAATTTATTTGAATTTTGTGTTGACTACATATATAAGTGAAGGGTATTTTTGTATTTTCCAAGGGGGGGACACCATTGCTCCCCCCTTGGCTTATATAATAGAGATTTGCTGCACATGACAAAAAATGCAGCAAATATAGAGCAACAAAATTGATTTTTTCTACTAGTGTTAGTTTATCAAATTTGGGTATTGAACTATTGATTATAGAAGCCTAAAAAGTTAGAAGCTTTGGCCCACAGGCCTGCAAAATAGCCCACAAGTCTGCAATTTATGGGTTTGGGCGGCAAACATCAGGCCCGCGATTTGGCCCGGCCCGGCACCGCGTGTATGGGCAAAAAATGAGTGTCCTGGCCCGGCCTGCAGTTTGATCAGGTCTAGTTTTGAAGTAAAAACCCATTATTTTCATGACTATTAGCTTCAAAATATTTTGTTTAAAATCTAAAAATTATTTAAACTTGCAAAAGAGAAGGTCTAGGCTTTGTGTACATATATAATAGTTCATAAATAATTTTAATTCATACAAAAACTTGATTAAAAATCATCAAAACCTCAAAATTCTCTTGAAAATAAACCTGAAATTTTATTTTAAACTCTAAAAATGCGATTTTCAACTTCATACAATTTTACATCTCAAAAAACAAGTACTAATCATTCCCTAAACCACAAAACATGAAAATCTTTGATGAAAAACCCTAATTTATAATTAAATAAATTTGAATTTTTTTTCCAATAGAATCAACATCACAAAACTCAAAGTATTGCAATTCATACTAAATTATACTCAAAAGCATCCTTATTAACAATTGGGTTGTAGAAATTTCAAAGATTAAACAAATTAAAAAAATTAAACAAAAGGAAGAAGAAGGAAGAATGGAGAAGGAGGAGGACCGAGGGAGGCGTCGGGGGCGATGGGTGGCCGGCGACGAGTGGCCGATGTGGGGCAACAAGTAACGCARCAGGGGCACGAAACGAAGTAGGGCACGCACAAGAGCAGTTCCTCTCTCTCCCTATTCGTTTTTTTTTTKKKRARGKTTKRAGAAACCGTGTAAATGAATAAGGAAGGGGGAAAATAAAATAAACCCTTTAAGTGATTTAGGTTTTTTTTCTAGGTTTTAATTTAAATATTATAATTAATTTTTTTTGGATAAAGAAGAAAAGATAGCTTTTTCTATCACGAAATATATTTTGAGCGGAAATAAAAGAATTTAAATAAAATATATCATCTTTATAAAATAATTCGTAATATTTTTACAAGGAAATATATTCATAAACTATTTTATTGTTTTTGTGAAATAAATCGTAATATATTTATAAGAAAATATATTTATAAATATTCAAAAATTACGGGGGATTACAAACTTTGATAGTTTTTTCGAGGAAGGCCGAATCTATCACAAAATCCTCTGTTGAATTCCAGGTTTAGTTTGAGGAATGGTTGAAAATATTCCATGGATTGTCATGACTTCTTGATATGATGAGTGTTGTTGACCATTAGCACTTCGCGTRCTTTCCTCTTCCTATGAACTCGTTATTTTGAAGGTTCTCCTTCTTCCTTATCCTCTCCCCCAGCAATTGGCTTGATGGTGGTTAGGTAGCACTCTCGAGCTAATTGTATGTTGATCTTCATAGATTGAACCTACCTTGCCAACGTTGCATAAAAACTTCATTAGCATCAGATAAGAGACTACCACGGATTTTGAGGCATTGAGAGTAGGTCGACCAAGGATAATGTTGTAGGCGGTCAAGTTCTGAACCACCAAAAACTTAACCTTCAAGTGCCTACACTTTTCTTCTCTTCCCGTTTTGAGAGGTAAGACTATGGTGTCAACGGGATAAATGACTCCTCCCCCAAGCCAGTGATAGGATTATGGCATGGGACAAGGTCATCATCATTGTACTTGATCTTTTAAAGGCATTCGAAACTAAAGATGTCGGAAGAACTCCTTGTGTCGAGTATTCTGCGGWCATCATTTTCACGACCTTCATTTTCACTACGAGAGGATCATTGTGAGGGGTATTTACCTCCCCACGATCCTTTTTGCAGATAAACATGTTGAGGAACTTATCATTGGCTTCTTTGTTGAGGGTCATGGCTTGCTAGAGGTTTTGCACATAGTCCTTTTGGCCCTTAGCTGTCGGACCTCCAACAGCAAAACCTCCTCAAATCATTTGAACTATCCCAGAGTCGAAGTGTTCACTTGTTGCAGGCATCATCATTGGTTGATGGCCTCTCCAAAAATCTCTTGACCAAGTGCTTTTTGACCTTCCCTTGGAATGCTAAGCGATCCAAAGCTCTTTGCAAGAGACAACAATCATCTGTCACATGACCATTGTCCTTGTGATACTTTCCATACTTAGATTTATCTCTTATCTCAAGTTCTTTTCTGATGGGAGGAGGCTCATCAATGTCTACATCTTTGCTAACCTCTTTGTAAACTTGATAAAGATCCTTGGTGTACTCAATCCTTGGATTGTAGTTGAATTTTCTCTTYTTTCTACCCTTCCTCTTCTTTGATAATTTCTCTTCGTCAATGTTCCTGGTCCCTTACCTCTTTCGATCATTTCAACCACTTTGATGCCCTTGATTATGTTGAGGTTTTGAAGAAGAGGGTGTTTCCTTCTCCTTTGGTTAAAAGTATAAAAATATGATGTGAATTATAGTTTTTTTTAATTGTATATGAGAAAAATTTGGATGGGAACAGAGAGAAAGTAGGAGAGAGTGGTAAGAAAGTGTTTTTTGACCCACTAGTGGTAGTGGTCTTAGTTAGTTACTTGTCCAAAGTTATTTTCAYCTCAAACGAGCAAGATGAACATTGTTACTATGTTGTTTAACAAATTGAAGTCCCAAACTTTCATATTGGCTTCCCAAAACTAAAAAAACAAACTAAAGTATGGAATAATCGAAAAAGCAGTGAATGAAGTAGCCGTTAGTAACATTAGTATAATTTCACATTCAATGCAAAAGAATTTTTTGATTTGATTTTCCATCTCCAAGTTCCAATAGGTTTCTATTAATTAGTTGCATGTAAAAAAATTCAATATAAAATACATGGAAAAAAGTTTTGTTTAATTATAATAAAAGTGATGGAAAATAGGGAAAAAAAAGAGAGATGCAAGGAGTACAAAAAGATGKAAGGAAAATTGTTTTCCTTCATTGTAACGCAAATATTACGCTTATGCAAAATGATTTAACACTCCTTTGTATACTAAAAAATATATAAATTTAAAAAAGGTTGGAAAATATTTTACATAGAAAATGTTTTATTACACTCTACCAGAGCCCAGGAGATGGCTTCAAAATGTGCATTAATCCATTGTGAACTTTTAAGGTTCGAAATCTATGAAAAGGCAAAGAATGATTAAATATAAGGACAATGTTATATTAGGCCTTAATTAAATGAATTTCTAATTATGGAAACAATTTTGAAAAACAAGACAAAATTACGCAAATATCGATGTGATTAGTGTTTTATTCAAGTTTTTTTTCTATTTTAAGCACTTTTTAAGGGCTAGGTCTAACATTTTCTTAAACATAAATACTCCTTCTATACCTAATACTTGCAACAGTCGTATTAGCACACTTACCAATGTAAAATAAGAAAATTATAACTTAGGTGGGATATTAGTGTAGTGTGGTCCCCCAAAAAAATTAGTACAATTGTGGGTTAGGTGGATTATTAAATGTAATTGTCCAAAAAATTAAAGTAATTGTGGGTTAGTTGAGATATTTGTCTTTKAAGATTTACCAAATAAGAAAAGTACTACAATTGTTGCAAGTTTTTTTTTACACCCAAAATTAGAAATTGTTGCAAGTTTTKTCGTTAAGGATGGAGTATAAAATACTGTGTAGATGGACACTACTAAGACCAGTAGACGTAATATTGTACAAATTGTTGCTAGTTTTATGACCGAGCTAAATGTCTCTACTAGGTAGAACAGAAAAGTACAATATTTTTGAAAATGAAACAGGGAAGTGCCACTGTAGAAAAATACGGAAAAGGGTAAACATTTATAAAAAAAATATAAAAAATATTTGAACACAAAAAGTTTTTTAATTGTAGTTCCTCCATTTCGGAATAGACGCTACACTTGTAGCTGACACGGACTCCTAGGAAGAAAATGGATGGGATGATTAATGAGTAGAAGGGTAAGTAATTAATTGTTATTAATAATTTGATTAATGAAAAGATACCACCACCAGCCAACTCGTAGACCACCAAACACAGCACGCCACCACCCTWTCTCTACCCACCTCTGAGTCACCGCCAACACCAAACACCATCAACACCACCCAGCACCACCAAAACACCCTCAACACAACYGTAACACCACCAGCACCACAAAAATTAACACCGTCACCACCTACCACACGTCAACAACAAACCGCGCAACCACCGACGCAATATCCACGCTACTACACTGCCAGCAACACCACGCAACCATGGACACCGTGCCACCACCGAAACTCACACTCGCACCCACCAATTCTAGTAACCACCACCAAAATTCGCACTAGCACCCACAAAATCACTAGATCTAGCAACCACCACCAAAATTCACACTAGCACCCACAAAATCACCAGATCTTGTTGTTTAGCTAGGTTGTTTTGAYGGTGGTGAAGAGAGAGGAGATTGCGGTGAGGAGAGAGAGTAGTCGATTGTGAGAAGGAGAGAGAGTAGATGGCGGTGGCAATGAGACGTCGACGATGAGTGAGAAAGAGTAGTTTGTGGTGATCGGCGGTGAGGAGAGAGAGTATGGTCGGCGATGAGAGGGGAGAGAGTGGTCGACGGTGAGGAGATATGAGCTGGTGGTTGAAAGGAGAGAGAAAATTATGGTGGTAATGGAGTGAGAAGTGGTGGTGATTGGGAGGAGAGAGAAACTGGTAGTGATAATGTATGGGAGAAGAGAAAACTGAAAATGGCAGTGGGGTGGTGTGAAATGATTTAGGTTATAGATTAATTGAGTAGTTTATTTGGATTAATTAGTGTTGTTAAGGTATAATTATGTGTAGTTAAGTATTTTAGTAAGGGTAAAATTGTAATTTTGCATTGAAAAATTTACTAAAATAGGAAAGAAAATGAAGTGTAGCAAGTAATGTGAAACATACCATAAAAGAGAAGTGTAACAAGTATTCTGAAACGGAGGAAGTATTTTTTTTTTAAAAAAAGGAAAATATAAATTGTTTAGTTGTGTAAACGATAGAGATAGAAATGATGGAAACAAATAAAGCTTCCTAAGTTAGGGGTTTCGAAGTTTCTAAAGTTTTTGAATCATTGAAACTTTAGGTCCTAGAGGAAGTTATCGTGTTTCATAGTGGCTCTATATAATGGCGAGTCGTTTTTGAAAAACAAATAGTATTGGGTGCACCCTAAGACCATCTAATTTTACATGGTCCCCCACCTTAGTATCAAATGTTCAGTTTTCGACATGTATTTTAATATTCAAAGTTATGCATTCATTATTCAGCTTCTTTTTATCAATTTTCAATTTCGTTTAAGACTTGAATATTTGTTTATATTTATTGAAACTCAATTTATTATTTATAAAATTAGCACCTATATTTTTGAGTTTTATATGTGTGATCAACTATATATTGCAGATTTGTTATTTAATTTTTATAAGTTTTGTATGTATCGTTTATGCAATTTATTTGTTTTTAATTTCAATTTACAGTACTGAATGTTTATCTTTACAAGTATGAATATTCAACGTCCTATATTCAATATTCATTTTTAATTTTAACTTCCAGTATTGAATATACAATTTATAAATCACAATCTTCAATGTTTCATATGCAATATTCAACTTACACATATATTTATAAAAGTTCAGTGGTAAATATTCAGCTTTTAGTCATTAATGATCAACTTTTTAAATGCAATATTTATCTTCTTTTATCAAATTTCAGTTCAGTTTAAAACTTGATGTCCTTGAACGTTTGTTTTTTTTAAATAAAAATGAATTCATTATTATGAAATAGTCAAAAGACAATTACAATCGATAGAAGAAAAAACAAAAATTCAATAAAAATATTWAAAAAATACCTTAGAACTAGTTACATTGCAGTTTCGATTTAAAATAGCCTTAATAAAAATCTTCATCCGAAGTAATACAGTTTGCGAGTTTGCTCTCATTCGGCATAACGTCCGCTGATGCGTATTTGTTTGAATGATCATACCTTTATGAATTTTTATGAATTCTTTCCATGATTGTGAAACCATAAATCTCCATTATTCAACCAACGAAAAACATTTAGAAACCCTAGATAATTCGATCTTTCGTGAGAGAAGACAAGAAAACTAAACTCCAAACTCTGACAAAAGGAGATAATGATAAACCCAAAAATTGGGAATAAAACTTCCATGAAGAGATTATAGAAAAACCCAAAAATTGAGGATAAAACTCTTATAAATAGATAGAATGGAGGATTATTCATAAACAAATAAGCAAAAATAAAGCAGTAGAAAGAAAAAATTGGGGTTTACCACCATCGAAGAGATGATGGTAGCCCCTACGCCTAAAGAGTAATTTAGRGTTTAAAGAGAGGTTTTAGAGAACAGAGAATTAATGTGGAGTAACTCACCTACAATTCATATTAATGTAAAGTCCTTGAACATTTGTTTGTATTTATTGAAAACTGGTTTTCAATATCCRAACATTAGCTACTGTTTTTTTAGTTGCGTATGCAGTATAGGTACAATTATTAATCTCACACTACAAAAWAAATGTTTTAGGGACAGACCGAATCCGTCGCTAAATTGGCGAAGTCCGTCGCTACTATGATTTAGCGACGGATTTAGGGACGGATTTTGTCCATCCCTAAAACCTTCGTCGCTAAGTGAAATCAGCGACGGATTTGGAATTTCCTTCCCTAAATTAGCGACAGAAATTTAGGGACGAAATGTTAATCCGTCCCTAAATTAGGAACTGATTTTTAATTTTCATCCCTACATTTAGGGACGGATTTTTTTATTTCCGTCCCTAATTGAAAATCAAAAAAAAAATTAAAAAGTTGGGATGATTACTATTAACCACCTCTTAACCATCTCGAAATCACTAACAAATCAAGTATTAATAGCAACTCATGCAGCACCTGAGAGGAATCGAACTCGTGACCTCAAAGTCACGAACCAAAGCCCCAACCAACTACTACAATGAACAACATGTGTATTTTAATAGCCAAAATTTGTAAATATCTGCTTCCAGAATTAGGGACGGATTCCAAAATCCGTCTCTAATTTAGGGACAGATTCCAAAATCCGTCTCTATTTAGGGACGGATTCTAAATCCGTTGCTAAATTTATGATTTTTCTTAGACGGTGTTTAATGCCAAAAGGAGTGGGGAGTTTAGGGACGGATTTTTGAAAATTCGTCCCTAATTTAGAGACGGATTTTGGAAAATTCGTCCCTAATTTAGAGACGGATTTTTGAAATTTGTCCCTAATTTAGAGACGGATTTTTGAAATCCGTCCCTAATTTATACTACATTTTTTTCCAAATTTAGGGACGGAAAATTAAAAACCGTCCCTAATTTAGGGACAAAAATCCCAAATTCGTCCCTAAATTGGGGACGGATTTTAATTTTCCGTCTCTAATTTATACTCCTTTTTTTTGTTTTCCAAATTTAGGGACGGAAAATTAAAATTTGTCCCTATTTTAGGGACRGATTTCCATGGGATTCCCGTCCCTAAATTTCCTATATTTTTTGCAATTGAGCTTAACCCTACAAACACCATACAATTAGGGATGGATTCCAAAATCCGTCCCTAATTTAGGGACGGATTTTTTTAGGGACAAATTTTTTTCCTTCCCTAATTAGTGACGGATTACAAAATCCGTCACTAAATTAGGGACGGATTTAGATCTGTCCCTAATTTTCCATCGCTATACGAGCTTTTTTTGTAGTGTCAAACTTTTTGTATTCCTTGTCAAAAAAAACTTTGTTATTCAATATTATTCGTTTTAAGTTAAAAAGCGTGCCCAAAATAAAGTTTCCATTAAATTGAAATCGAGGAAGTATTGTATTAGTTGTTTAGAAATAAGAAAATGAATCAATGCAAAGAGAATGAAATACTAAGATAAAAATTAAATAAAAAGATGTAAAAAATCGAATATATGGAGTAAAAATTATAGATAAAAAAAACACAAACTATTAAAAATAATATTATATCTTATTCCTTGATAATTACACAATTTTTTTGTGGACTTTTAATATCTCTACAAAATCACAAGTGTTTCATTTATTTGCTCGAATACAAGCATATATTAAAACTCGATTTAAATGCAACATCAAAGTTTTTTAGTGTGACAATGGTCGTGATTCGATAATGATTTGTTCACCAAATTTCGTCACCAAAATGGAATGGCTTTTCGTTTCTCATTTCCTCATACATCTCCTAGAAATGGGAAAGGAGAGTGAAAAATCAAAATGAATAATAATATTATTCGTACCCTAGCTTCATAGTGATGCTTCTATGCCTCCCTCTTTTTGGCATCATGCTTTGGAAAAGGCTACATACCCACACAATTCTTACCTACGAAACTTCTTGATTATAAATCTCCTACTCAAGTTTTGTATCATTGCACTCCTGATTATTCACAACTTCATGATTTTGATTGCTTGTGTTTTCCTCTTTTTTCTTCTAATAAAATTCACAAGCTCGAGCCTTATTCCACTCCTTGTGTTTTCCTAGACAATCCTTCAAATCATTGAGGTTATAAGTGTTATGAAATGTTAAGTCAAAAAATTATAATCGCTAAGCATTTTTGGTTTGATGACTCGGTTTTTCCATTTTCCAAAGTGCATTCTCCTATCTCTCATACTTATGATTTCCTTGGTCAGTCTTCTTTTGTACTAGACAAGCCCTCATTACGCCTTACCTTATTGCTTCCTTTGAGTCTCATGCTCCTCACTCGATTGCACCCTCGCCACTAACGGTGAGGTCCTCTGCTCGGCARGTACATTCTACCAACCCCCCTAGGTTCTCTACATCGTGCTTCTCCCTCTCCTATCTCTAAACCCAATGATGCTAACTCACACACAATTGTCTAGTAGCCTGCATCATATCTACACTCATTGGCCCCTTCTCTTCATCCTATAGCTACTCGCAATCGGGATGAGATCTACAAGCTTAACCCCAAACATCATGCTCTTCATACTACTGTCCCTCTCACCCCTATTCCAAAAAAATMCGATTCATGTGCTTCGTGAACCTAATTGAAAAGTTCCTATATAGAAAGGATATGATCCTTTAATAGAAAATGGTACTTGGGACTTAATCCCACGGTCGGATAATGTTAATGTTATTTGTTCATTTTGGATTTTTCGGCATAAAAAAAAGTMAGATGGTTTGTTTGAGAGGTATAAAGTTCGTTTATTGGGTGATGGTAAAACTCAACGAGAGGGGATTAACTGTGATGAGACTTTTAGTCCGGTTATCAAGACGGCTACAATTCGCACAGTTCTTTAGCATTGCTTTATCCACGTCTTAGTCTATTCATCGGTT
Organism: Bassia scoparia; assembly: GCA_008642245.1. Lineage (NCBI taxonomy): Eukaryota > Viridiplantae > Streptophyta > Magnoliopsida > Caryophyllales > Amaranthaceae > Bassia > Bassia scoparia. The sequence continues at coordinate 76,902 of SNQN01000624.1, forward strand.
GGACGTCAAGAATGATTTTTTAYATGGTCATTTGAATGAAATTATTGTTTACATGTATCTATCAAACGTTAGGATTCAAGGATCTTGCCCAATCGAATCATGTCTCTCTTCTTCGTAAGTCTCTTTATGGTCTAAATAAGGAACCTCAGCTCGAGCTTGGTATCAATGTTTTGCTGATTTTGTGGCAATTATTGGTTCCATTCATAGTAAGTCGGATACTTCTTTATTCATATATCACCATGGTGAAGATACTGTTTATAWTCTTAAATCTGTTCATGATATTATTCCAATTGCTTCTTCCGAGTCTCTGCGTCAGCATGTTATTTCCAAAGTTAGCTCTGAATTTTCCTTGAAAGATTTGGGAGAACTCAGTTATTTCTTGGGGATTGTTGTTTCTTGGCCTGGTACTTGTTTGTTTTTATCACAACAGAAATATGATCAAGAGATTATTGCGCATGCCGACATGTCTAACTGTAAGCATTCTCTCACACCAGTTGACTCAAAGGGTAAACAAAGTAAGCATGCTAGTCCTTCGTGTGATGATCCCACTCTTATCATCAGTTGTGTGCTTCTCTACAATACTTGACCTGACTTTTACTCGTCCAGATATTTCTTATGTTGTTCAACAGGTTTGCCTATTTATGCATGCTCCTTTTAGTTCGTTGTGCATATGAATGAMTTAAAGTGTATTATCCGATATCTTCAMGGTGCATCTGGTTCTTGATTGCATTTGTATAAGTCATTTGTGTCCTCTCTTATCTCTTACACAGATGTCGATTGGGGTGGTTGTTCTGACACTCGCCGCTCTACTTCCRGTTATTGTGCCTTTCTTGATGATAATTTAATTTCGTGGTCCTCTAAACGCTAGCCTAATTTGTCCATGTCWAGTGCTGAAGCCGAGTATAGAGGGGTTTTGAATGTTGTTACTCAGTCTTGTTGGATTCAAAATCTACTTCTCGAGCACCGGTGTCCCATTTCTAAGGCTAAACTAGTTTATTGTGATAATGCTACTGCTATATCTTTCTAGTAATCCAATACAACATCAATGCACTAAGCATATATATTGAGATGGATATTCATTTTTTCGTGAGAAAGTTTAGAAAGGCAAAGTTTGTCTTCTACATGTTCCGTCTCGCTATAAAATTGCGCAGACATTTTCACTAAGAGTCTGCCTAAGGTAGTATTTGATGATTTTAGGACAGTCACAATGTCCACRAGCTTTTTGTTTCGACTACGAGGGTGTGATAGATTATGTAAATAATCTTGTAAATAAATAAATTATGTAAAATATCTTTATTTACTGGGAAATTTCCCCATATACACATGAGGTTAGGCCTAATAACCCATATACCCCCGAGATTTTCGAATTATCTCTATCTTACTCTCTCTATATTATTAATTTCATAACACGTTATCAACACGAGTCCCTAATCTAAGTTATTGGTTTGTTGAATTGGTTAACTTTACTTCTGGATCGTTGCTTCAAAAGGTAATCTTCAATCAGTACATACTCTTGTATACTAGCAATTGCATTTTCAGTAGGCTACTTTACAGGTGTCAATTCAGTTCAATAGTTCAATTATGGTTAAAACCAAATAGTTCAATTCGTTTCAGTTCAGGTTTTTTTAAGTTCAAACGTAGAAATTCTCAGTTCGATTGTTAAAAAAATAATTTAGTTCGGTTCAGTCCTGTTGATGCAAAAAACAGTTTAGTTTGGCTTATTACAGTTTATTTCAGTTTTAACTAATCAATTTGTAAGCATTGTTCAGGATATTGTAGTTTGTGGGAGGAAGAGTTCTCCTCCGGGATGTCTGTTGAAGGTGGATATCAGGAAAGCCTATGATTCTATGAGCTCGGATTTCTGTTTAGTTGTTGCAAGCGATGCATTTCCACCTCAGTTTATTCAATGGGTGAGGGCTTGTGTCACCACTCCTTCTTATTCTCTTAAAGTCAATGGAGCTACACATGGGTTTTTTCAAAGGGAAGAAAGGCTCAGGCAGGGTGATCCTCTCTCACCCCTGCTCTTTGTCATTTGTATGGCGTACTATCAAAGACTGCTCATGCATATTGGAGAGAGAGATACGTTTCAGTTTCATCACAAATGTGCTAAGTGAAGCTCAATCATTTGGTTTTTGCAGATGCATCATCATTTTCAGCAAAGGTGATTTCTGTCTGTGGAATTGCTTTACGAGGTCTAGCTACTTTTGCTGCCACCTCCGGTTGTCTGCCAATACGGGTAAATCGGCCATTTATTCTTGTAATCTGATCCTGTAGTTAAGCAGAGCATTTTCTCTTTCACTGGTTTTGTTGAGGGGACTTACCTTTACTTATCCGGGGGTAAGTATTAATTCTAGGAAGCTTTCAAAGTCTGATTGTCAGTTTCTTGTTGAGAAAGTGACGCAACGGATTAGTTCTTGGGGTACAAAAACTCTTCTTATGCTGGCAGGACCCAGCTTGTTAATTCAGTGCTCTTGAATCTTCACTCTTATTGGAGTTCTATTTTTGTATCCTAAAGCTGTATTGGATGGTGTAACTGGTCTGCGGAACTATTTTGTGGTTTGGGTGCCTAATTATTCTGGTAGTCCTCCTATTGCTCTGGTATTTCCTTTGTCGTAGGAAGAAGAATGGAGATTAGGCTTCAAAGATAGTCAGTATGGAATATGGGCAATTCTGCGTAAATATGTGTGGAATGTTGCTAAAAAAGGAGGATAATTTGTGGTTTCGTTGGGTGGATCTATGTTTACGTGAAGAACAAGGATTGGGTTGTGTATTCACCACCAACAAATGCTCCCTGGTATTTGGAAGCAAGTGTGTAAAGTCAAGGATATTCTTCAGCATAGATTGGCTCTTCCTCAATGGTATATACCTTTGTTATTCAGTGACTGGGGTCTATGATGCTTTGAGGGGCCAAGAGGCTGTTGTGGCTTGGGATAAATGGGTTGGAATCGCACTAACATTCCTAAACACAGCTTATTGCTTGGCTGTGCATGTGGAGAGACTGAAAACTCGTGACAAATTAAGCCAAGATGGTATGTCTACTAATACAGAGTTCCCCTGTGTCAACAGCATTCTGAAACTGCCTCTCATCTGTATTTTGAATGCCCTATGGTGCCGAAAGTGTGTCATATATTTGTGAGGATTGCACTTGATACCATTTTACAACTAAGGATACATGACACAGTGGTTGAGGAATCCAGTTCAAGAAAATTTCGAAAACAAGTGATCAGGCTTGTGTTGTTGCCTTGATTTATCTGATATGTGTAGACACCCAATAGTGTCTCCCCAAATGAGTAATCGATGATGAAACATACCACGTTTCGTGATCGATTCGATTCGAAAAGACGTAGCTGAACTCGTAATATGTGAATTCACACTTGAAATCATGAGGCAAAGGTCAAACAAGAGGCCAAAGAATTTTCTTTAATCATTTCTATTTTTCGGAATTTTCTGTTAACTGTAAGATTTTTTAAATAATTTATATTGGTGATCTCCATAATTTCCACTTTTCATTGCTTCTTCTCTTTTTCTGAGTTCGCCAGTATTTTTAGATTATTTTTTCCGATTTTTCTACAATGTTCTATGAATTTTGCAATATTTACCAATATCAAAATACGTGGAATACGCAGAAAATATGGAAAATACCAAAAAAATACACGAACGTTTCGGAATCCTCTAGAACTCCCTAGAATGTATTTCTTGAGGAGTGTCTAGATTCATCCGTAATCTTGCAGAATAAGAAAATCTTCGAAAAAAGGCAAAATCACTGACGATATAGCTCAAAGGAGCGTATATCGCTCCCCATGAGCGTATATACTCTCACTTTGTGCCTTCGCGCCTATAAATACACCTTGCCTCTCGAGTTTTGAACAACTTTTGACGACCAACACTTCACGACTTCAAAACTTTACATAGTCTCTTTTCCCATCACTACACATTCAAATACGAGTTCGCGCCCCTTTCGAATCGATTCAACGAACGAAATCAAGTTATACCTCTGAGGTTACTCACCCAAACCTCATTTTCGTTTCTTTCTAATTTGATTAACAATTATTACGAGTTTTAATTCGATTAACAAGATGTAGAAACTCACTCGTTATAACTTCTTGTAATATGTAGGAGTTTCATCACGTACTTTTTACTATTTCAATAGTTTTCATCTTTATTTTAATGTTCTTGTCATTACTAAACGTTTTTTTGCATTTGGTATAGGAGCTTTAATGAGGCGCTTCTTCATCAAATACTACATGTTTGTTTGATTTTTAGCGATCGATCAAGCGCTATCATTATATTTATTATTTTTTAACAATTTGCTTATTCCAGAGACAAGGTAGAAGGACACACATGTATATTATGCTTTACTAACCTTTGTCTTCATGTTTCATTTGTACATATTTTTGTCACACTTGTATTATTGCTTAAACAAGACCGAATTCAATTGCTTATCACATTAAAGTCAGAATAATCATGGACAACCTGTTTTCTAGGCACCTTATTAATATTGACTTAATAATCAAGCGATCGCTTTATCCATGTAGAATCATTGTTGTACATAATAGCAACACACCTAGTATATTAGGTTAGTGCGTTTCAAGATCAATTCAATAGGCTCTTTGAATTCAATTGTTATGATTATGGAACTACAATGAACCGAGTAGAGGCGCTACATGCGGCGGTTGGGTCAAAGATCTAGTCCGTACCAAGTCCCCGAACCACAATCTGGTTACTGACCTATCTGTGGGCCATTAGTTTGGCACAATGTTTCGGGCGTCCGTGATTAACTGTATAGCACAGTGGCAACCCCTCAATGACAACACCCCAACGCATTCACATGCGGATTCCATGGCTCAATTCCATGACAGTAAAGCTGAGTCAACCCCCTTGAAGGGGGGTGAAGCCCTACAGTTTTTGGCGACTTCACTGGGGATTCACCGTTAGGTGAGTGACAGACTTGAAAGTCTCGTAGTTCCATTTTCATAACTATTGAATTTTGCTTGTGACCCTTCGAAAGGGTCATTCCTTAGGTCCTTGGTCTAATATGGGCATGTTTCTGTGCTCGAGATCACCTTAAGGGGACTTTATCTTGGTTGCATATGGTAATGGATCACATGGCTAAGGTAAGTCCTATCTCGCCCATGCGCGCGTATGCACGTGTTCTGGATGCGTGTATATAAGGGTATCTCGGCCATACATCACCAAAGTTGTGGTGGTGAAATTAGACTCAGCTCTACTCTTAGGCGTGGTACCTATCAGACTTAACCAAGCCGACCTATAGTTCACTTAGATCGCTGACCTAAGTGAATGAATCGGATTTGTGTTTCAATAAATGTGCTTGTTAACTTGTGACTTTCATCTAATTCAAGCTATTAACCATCAATTAAGCCTAGCCCCTCAATCTATGGTTCAAGACATGAAGTTCGATGATCCATTAGGCCCATTTCAAAATCAATTTCATCAATTATCAACCAATTCAATCCATTCAATTTCAATCCAATCCAATTTAAATCCAATCCAATTTCAATCCAATCTCCAATTTCAAATTCAATTTCAATCCAATTCAATTTCAAATTCAATTCGACCCCAATCCAAAATCTTAAATCTGACTTAGATTCGACCTTTTGAACTTTAAACCTGAATTAGGTTCAATTCAATCTTAATTCAAGGACCTTAAATCTAAATTAGTTCAATTCAATTCCAATTCAAGAACCTTAATCTGAATTAGGTTAAATTCAATTTCAACCCAAGAGCCTTAAATCTGAATTAGGTTCGCTTCAACTTCAATTTAAGAACCTTAAAACTGAACTAGGTTCAATCATAGACTCAACCCTAAGAGCTTTGTTCAAGGCTAGGTCCATTCAATTTCAAGTGGCTCGTAGGTCTAAGAGGTCCTTAATTCTGAAATAGGCCCATCTTTGGTTTGAATCTTTCTCGAGTCTAGCACCTTAATTTAGAATTAGTCTATCCCATTCCAGTTCCAAATCCAATTCCAAATCCAAGGACCTTTAAACTGAGCTAGGTTCGACTTTAGGATCAGTCCCTTTCGATTTCAATTCCAAATCTAGCACCTTAATATCTATTAGTCTAGAATAGGCACATTCAAGTCCACTTTCAAGTCCAGTTCTTAAGTCTAGAAACCTTAAGAGAACTGAGTTAGGTTCATTCTTAAGGCTTTTAATTACTAGTTCAATCTCAAGTCCAATCTTATGTTACTGGTTCTAAAAGTGTGTTTCTTGATTTCTACAAGATAGCAAAGACTCGCGACCTGTATTAAGCCTAGAAGAGTAACAAGAAGCCAAACCCGACGCGCTCCTGATCACCAAGACGTTTCCTATGCAAACATCGAACAACAACTTAATGCTATTCTAGAAAAGCTCGAGTCTGTGAATTCTCGCCTTGATGCCCAAGAAAGAGCATTGGGAGCTAAAGGAAAAGGGACCAAGAGAAAACCTCTCGAATCTGATGAGGAGGAAGAAGACAATGCTGAGACATCTCACTCCTCCTCCGAAGACTGAGACGGAAAAAAGGTGGAGCAACTAGAAGAGCTTGGTCAAGAAACTGCCGAGAATTCAGTTCAAGGGCCTCATGTTGCTGACTATGATATTAAGGCCAGCTTCCTAAGAAGTTTGTCATCACTGATTGCACAAGTTCAAGGGACCGAAGACCCAGAGGACCCCTCCGCACCTTCAATATCTCAATGGCTCTTAAAGGAATGGGTAAAGAATTAATGCTTCAGTGTTCCCTATTACCTGGACACCCATCCATCCAGGTGGTTCAAGACCCTGAATCAAACCAAGCTCGATGATTGGGAATATATCAAACAAAATTATTCCTGAAGCAGTACAAGTACAATTCCACTCCCTGTCGTCTCCCGTGAACTAGAGGCCACCAAGCAAGGCGAAAAAGAAAATTCTTCTACTTTCCTTAATAGATGGAGGGAGAAAGCCGCTCAAATGACCAATCGACCAAATAAGGAAGATCAAGTTCGATGGTCATCAAGACCTTCACCCAAGTTCGAGAGCCACTCAAGTTTCAACCATTGATTCATTTACTGGGCTCTACAAGGTTTGCCTCCTAGTTGAGGAAGATGTTCAAGCCCTGAAGTCTAAGGGTAACGGTGGGGCTTTAACAAGAAAGTGGTCCTTTTTTCTAGCACTGATCAAGTCAGCCACAATTACACAATATCTCTAATGACAACTCTTCTAACCATCCCAGCTCTTTCAGCAACAAGCCTCGAAGACCACAGAGGACCTTTTTTCCCATTGGCATGACTTTATGAGCAGGCCTTTGACAGGTTAACTGCAAAAGGCGGCACTTGCTCCTATTGACCCACTCCAAGACCCTTCAGAATATAAGAAATCTAGGAATTGGAAATCCAATGCTTATTGCAAGTTCCACCAAGAAGGGCCACACCACTGAAAATTGTATCGTCCTGAAGCATAAGAATCAAGATATGGTTGAAGATGGTAGCCTCCCAATCCCTCCAGCAGCTAAAAGATAGATCAACATCCAAACCAACCCCCCACTTGCTAAACCATGAGTCACCCCAAGGCGTGATCATTGATCTGCCGCGCCTTCTCTAGATTGAGTCATAGAGTCCTAGTCTTAGCTATATGTTTCTTTCAATCCATTGTCCTTTGAGTCTATGTAGTCTCTTGCTATACAATAAGCCATGTATTTTCAGTTTTCATGCGTCAATAAATGATTCATTTGTTTTTGCAATATTATCTTCTAATTCTATGCAAGTCTCAACACTCATTGGCACAATTGGTTTAATCTAATACTGATTTAATTGTTGAAATTGAATAACGCCCAAGAGAGGCCCTCTTTCATAGCTCCACAAAATGACCTCTTCCCTCCATTCCCTTCATCCAATCAATTCAAAATCCCTTGCAACCCTTTGAGCCATAAACACTATCATTCAGCTATCTTTCTTTCATCACCCACATCTGCCTAACCTTTGATCAAACGGTGCGTAGGAAAAGACATGTGCAAAAGAAAAAAAGAGAAGAATAAAATGGGCAAAAAGGAAAAAAGCAAAGTTCAATGTCAGTTTACAAAAGTCATACAAATGCAAATCAATGTCAAAATCAAAGTTCAAAGCCCAATTCAAATAAAAAGTCAAAAGTCTAAAAAGCAACTGCGCATCGTGGTTCACTTCATGATCGTCGAGCCTTTTTTCAACCCTCAAACCACAGCCTCACATTACAACCACAAAAAGCCCTCTCACACGAAGCATTGTTCAAATCATCATCAGAACTACTGGTGATCTGATTCCGTAAGGATACGTAGGAAGCCTCTTCTCGAGTTCGACCGCATTAACATTAAATCGTTGAGGCTTTTGAGTGCTTTGACTTGCTAAGAATTTGATAATGGTTTTTGCCAGTCTAGAACCTGACATAGACTCATATTTGAACAACATCATTAGCCAACCCAGCATCTAGCCACATCATTGACCTTAGCCACAAATTTGACACCTTTTTTTGTATTTCTCGAACCATAGCCTATTCTTTGGCCACCTTCAAGGACTCATTGACTCAATACCCAAGAAGTAAAGCCACCTGACCTTTTGGGTTAGTACATCTTGTTAGGAACTCATCCATATAATCTACCCACCTTCCCTATGTTGACTCTAAGCCGTAAACTACATTGTCTCAAAGTCTCGCTGGGTGGCTCGTCGTCATCCTGCCCTTAATTTCCAATTGGGGGTTCTTATCTCCTAAGCCCTATTACGTGTTCAAGTCCATCGAAACTCCACTTATAGACCCGTCACTTTCAATGTCAATGTAAATTTCAATGTAAAAGTCAATTTCAACTCAAAGTCAAATCCTCAATTTCAAAATCGAGTCGCGTCCAACCATAATATTCTATGCCACCTTTCTCACCTTTCAATTAGCACATCTCTATAGGCCCGCCTTTATCAATATTCTCAGAACCCAGTATCGTCCTTTCATGTCTTAACCAGACCTAGACAAACCCTTCCAAGCTCAAAAACCCTTTCAAATTCGAATTCAAATTCAAAATGCCTCTAGCATTAGGCCAGAACAATGCCCCATTCAAATTCAAAGACTCTTTCAATTCAAAGGCCCATTCAAATTCAAAGACCCTCTTCAAATTCAAAAACATCTTTAAATCAAAGGCCCATTCAAATTCAAAGACCTTTTCAAATTCAAAAGACCCCTTTCAACTTCCAAAGACTCTCCTAATTCCAGAGGTTCAGGCTTACCGAAGGAAATTCAAATTCAAAGATTCTTTCAAATTCTAATTCAAAGACTCTTGCCCCTTTTCCAATCTCAAGGTCACAAGTTACAGGTCAACATTGCATGCGAATTTCTCTAGCATAAAAACAGACCTATGTCGTCGTCAAGGTAGTCCTTAATCCTGAGTTAGGCTATTATTTTCAAGTCAATGCTCATTTTCCGGAAAGCATGGGATGCGTCTGCATTTCTCCAGTCAGCCGAAGGAAGAATGATCGTCGAGACATAAACACATACAAGCACATCAAACCGCATGGGACACGGCTACAGGTAAAACTAACCGTTGTTTTGCAGGTATCGGCGAAAAAGGGTAACCCAAGGTCGCGAACGTCTTGAGTTGCTCTCCGTCCCGAATCAAATACTTTGACTTTCGTCTTACGAGACTTACGTCTCTCTGGACTCAGTCAAAGTGGGGCTTCTGTAGACACCCAACATGTGTCTCCCCAAATGAGTAATCGAATGATAAAACATACCACGTTTCGTGATCGATTCGATTCCGAAAGCACGCAGCTGAACTCGTAATATGTGAATTCACACTTGAAATCATGAGCAAAGTCAAACAAGAGGCCAAAAGAATTTCTTTAATCATTTTCTATTTTTCGGAATTTTCTGTTAAATGTAAGATTTTTAAAATAATTTATATTGGTGATCTCCATAATTTCCACTTCTTCATTGCGTTTCTCATTTTTCTAAGTTCGCCAGTATTTTTAGATTATTTTTCCGATTTTTCCACAATGTTCTATGAATTTTGCAATATTTACAATATCAAATACGTGAATACGCAGAAAATACGAGAAAATACCAAAAAAATACACAGAACGTTCCGGAATCCTCTAGAACTCCCTAGAATCGTATTTCTGGAGGAGGGATGTCTAGATTCATCCGTAATCTTGCAAGAATAAGAAAAATCTTCGAAATAAGGCAAAGATCACTGAACGTATATAGCTCAAACAGGAGCGTATATACGCTCCCCATGAGCGTATATACGCTCGCGCATGAGCGTATATACGCTCACCAGCATGAGCGTATATATGCTCCTTGTGAGCGTATATACGCTCACTTTGTGCCTTCGCGCCTATAAATACGGCCTTGCCTCTCGAGTTTTGAACAACTTTTGACGACCCAACACTTCTCAACTTCAAAAACTTTCACATAGTCTCTTGTCCCATACACTACACATTCAAATACGAGTTTCGCGCCCCTTTTCGAATCGATTCAACGACGAAATCAAGTATACCTCTGAGGTTACTCACCCAAAACCTCATTTTCGTTTCTTTTAATTTGATTAACCAATTATTACGAGTTTTAATTCAATTAACAAGATGTAGAAACTCACTCGTTATAAGCTTCTTGTAAATATGTAGGAGTTTCATCACTTTTTACTGTGTTTCAATAGTTTTCATCTTTATTATTAATGTTGCTTGTCATTACTAACGTTTCTTTGCATTTGTATAGCGAGCTTTAATGAGGCACTTTCTTATCAATACTAACATGTTTGTTTGATTTGTTTAGCGATCGATCAAAGGCGCTATCATTATATTTTATTTATTTTTTTAACAATTTGCTTATTCGCAAGAGACAAGGTGAGAAGGACACACATTATATTATGCTTTACTAACCTTTGTCTTCATGTTTCATTTGTACATATTTTTGTCACACTTGTATATATTGCTTAAACAAGATCGGAATTCAATTGCTTATCACATTAAAGTCAGATAATCATGGACAACCTGTTTTAGCACCTTATTAATATGACTAATAATCAAGAGCATCGTTATCCATGGTAAAGTCATTGTTTGTACATAATAGCAACCCACCTAGTAATAGGTTAGTGCGCTTTCAAGATCAATTAAAAGCTCTTTGAATTCAATTGTTATATTTATGGAACTACAATGAGACGAGTAGAGGCCGCTACATGCGGGAAGGATTGGGTCAAAGATCTAGTCCGTATCATGTCCCCGAACCCATATAATCTGGTTACTGACCTATCTGTGGGGCCATTAGTTTGGCACCAATGTTTCGGGCGTCCGTGATTAACCTGTATAGCACGGTGTGATCCCCTCAATTCGACAACACACACCCAACGCATTCCACATGCGAATTCCATGGCTCAATTCCATGACACTGAAGCTGAGGTCAACCCCTTGAAGGGGGTGAAGCCCTACAATATGGCAGCAGCGTAATAAGCTCGATTGGGAGCTAACTTGGATAAGCCTAGAGAGTTGTTGCAAATCTCAGGAAACTAGTTTGTTTAGAATTTTGAGTTTGTTATCTAGTAATGTTCTGCTCGTATGTTGGATAGAAGATGGTGTATTAACACCTTAATGTAAATAGTTGAGTTTTGTCCTCAGTTGTAGCACATGATTGTTCCTCTTCAAGTACCCTTCCTAGAAGGTGCCTTGGAGAGGATAATGATGCTATCTCAACTTTGGACTTGGCCGTTGTTGGCGGTTTAGATTGTATATACTTTTTTTTGATATATAATTTTCTTACCTTTTTCTCAAAAAAAAAAACTAATCAATTCAACAGTTCGAAGCACAACCTTTTTACACTTATCGACCATTTTTTCAATTTTGAATCAGTTAATTTCAGTTTGAAACCTATTTCACATCACTTCGGATCAAGATTGTCTCAATTTATATGTGTCCACAAATTTGTTAATTTATGTACCGAGATTACGAACGAAGGGTGTTTGGTTCATTTGCACGACGACTAACAAATTTTTACTTATTGATGTCTTGGATCGGACACTATGTCGGTTAAAACATGAAATAAACTGTTCGATTAGTTGTATACAATATTAGTTGAACTTGTTGTTTRGATATGTCACATATGTGTTTGAATTTAAATAACTTGTCATTATTGCCTTATGAACTAATTAGCTCTAATTATTATTATTGTTATACAATTTTGGATTCAGTTTAATCAGTTTCCGTTAAAAGCAGTTTGATTTGAGTTCAGTTCAGTTCATTTTATTGATCAACTTTTCAGTTTTTTAGCAGTTCAGTTTCGGTTTGTTTTATTTCAGTTACAGTTTAGTTTCAGTTTTTTCTTTTTCAGTTTATTACAGTTTTGGTTAACAATTTCTCAGTTGATTTCAGTTATCAATTGGTTACAATTCTGTTTGATTCAGATAAATTTTCAATTATTTCAGTTCAACCAACAGTTGATTAACCAAACTAACAGCTCTAGGCTGCTTTATACGAGTTTCAATTTTGTATGGATGATTTCACGCTTTAGTGTAAATATTATACGAAGCAGTTAGGTATTAGGTCCCTTTAKACAATTGATATATTTCTATACAACAGCTACAAGCCCCTTTGCTTTTCTAGTTTGTTACGAATTATATTCTGAATCTTTAAAGTGTTTGATATTCAGTTTTCTTTATTATGTTAATCCCATGTGCGGGCACACTATATAATATCTGTTTGTTTCGGATGGTTACTACCCCATGTAGGTCAATACTTATGCTTATTATTTGTCCAATGATTTCATGTGTTACCATTTGCATATGAACTTTTTGTAAATCCATTAATTTTGTATTTATATTGAGGTCTATATACTGTGTAATCTCCATTCCGTGCCATATTCTTCGAATTCGTATATTCTTCTAATGTGAAGTTAAAGTATGTAGTATACTCTATGTCATATAATATGTTAATATAGTCTTATTTCTAAAAACATATTTGTTATGTTTATTCATGTCAGTAGAATGCATACTAGAATACAACTTCTGAATTTTGTGGAATGCGCTACATTCATTATATTTCAATTGTTTTCATTTGTATATTTCCAGTTTGTAAATATCTTTAATGRCTTATAATAATGATATTTTGTGTAGTGCAATATGTTGAATCGTGCAAAACTTGAGTTTGTGGACCTTGATATTACTGGGAAGAATTATTTATCTTAGGTACTTGATGCTGAAATTCATCTAACAGCAAAGGGTCTTGGTAATACTATCAAGCTTGGAAATAATGAATCTGGTCAAGACAAAGCTAAAGCTATGATATTCCTTCGACATCACCTCCATGAGGCCATTAAAACTGCATATTTTACTGTGAAAGATTCTGAAGTGCTTTGAAACAATTTGAAAGAAAGATATGACCACCACAAAACCGTCATACTTCCCTCGGCCCGTTATGAATGGCTAAATTTAAGACTACAAGATTATAAATCTGTTAGTGACTATAACTCAGCCATGTTCAGAATAACTTCTAAACTGAAATTATGTAGAGAAAAGATCACGGATGAAGAGATGTTGGAAAAGACTTATACAACTTTCCATAAAGATAATCTTATCTTAAGTAAGCAATATCRAGAGAAAGGATTTAAAAAATATTCTGAACTAATATCTTGTTTGGTTGTGGTTGAGCAAAMTGATGAGTTATTGCTGAAAAACCATGAGCCACGACCTACCGGTTCTGCACCATTGCCTGAAGCGAATGATGGAACCCAAACGAGAAAATCTATGAAAAATAATGACCCTGCCAATAGCAGTGGTCGAGGCCGTGGTAGGGGTCATGGTCATGGACGAGGATATGAAYCCACGAGAGGTCAAGGTGGTCACTTTAAGAAATCTTATTCCCATCAAAAGTGGGACAATACACGTGGCAACAAAACTGATGAAGGAAATGAGAATGTGACCGATGTTTGTTACCGCTGTGGGGAAATGGTCATTGGTCACGTGTTTGTTGCACTCCAAAGCACCTTGTTGATCTCTACCAACAATCATTGAAGCAAAAAGGGAAAAAGGTAGAGACAAATCTTGCGTATGAAGATGGCGAAAGAGATTTTGAAAATCGTAATTACATAATGCAGTTGGATGTTGGTGATTTCTTCACCGCCCCTAAAGGGAATAATGACAACATGATGCACTTGGATGCAGCAGATTTCTTCACCGCTCCTGCACAGAATAATTGAGACTTTTGTTTTGCTTAAGAATTGAATAAAACCAATATTAGATTATCTTTGTTAGTTTATAGCCTTATTATGTTATCTTTTTTAGTTGATATGGACTTTATTATTATGTTACTTTGAATCTTTTATGATGTTATTGGACTTTATATCCTACTATCCTATAATAAACATGTATGTTTTCTTTAGATATCTTTTGTGTAGTTTATATTACAAGTATTATTTTGTGACTCTTATTTTATTTCTTTGAAGAACATGAATACTCAAGCTCAATTAGAAGTAAATGGTAAAGATATGTGCTTAGCAGATAGTGCAACGACTCACACCATACTTAAAAGCAAGAGATATTTCTCTCATTTCATTATGAAAAAATATTAGTGTGAGTACTATATCTGGTAGTACAAAAATCATAGAAGACCCCGAAAGAGCACATATATTGATGCCTATGTGAACAAAATTTGAAATTGTTGATGCATTATACTCCCCTAAGTCTCAAAGAAATTTGTTGAGTTTTAAAGACATCCGTCATAACGGATATCAACGAAGGAAAAAATGAATATCTTCAAATCACTAGTATGTCCCAAGACACAAAACATGTTTTAGAAAAATTGCCTGCATTTTCTACTAGTTTGTACTACACAAAAATAAGTGCAATTAAAGTACATGCATTAGTAAACCAGAAGTTTACTGATGACTTTATAGTTTGGCATGACCGGTTAGGCCATCCCGGTTATGTTACGATGCGAAAAATCATTGAGAATTTGTGTGGAAGAGCCAGTAGATTCTTCAAATTCATTCTTGTGTAGCTTGCTCACAAGGMAAGTTAATTATTCCGCCATCACCAACGAAGATAAATTTTGAATCAATTTATTTCTTAAAACGTATACAAGTAGATTTTTGTGGGCCAATACACACACCATGTAGACCATTTAGATATTTTATGGTTTTGATCGATGCATCGACTAGATGGTCACATGTATCCTTGTTATAAACTCGCAACATGGCGTTTGCGAGACTACTTACCCAGTTGATAAGATTACAGACACATTTTCCTGATTATCCTATCAAGATTATTCGTCTTGAAAATACTGGTGAATTTAAATTTGAGGCTTTTAATAATTATTGCATGTCAATTAGAATAAGGGTTGAAGAACCTGTTGCCCATGTTCACACACWAAATGGTCTTGCAAAGTCAATTATTAAACGCCTTCAGTTGATTGGTACACCATTACTCATGAAATCTAAACTCCCCATTTCAACTTGGGGACATGCCATATTGCATGCAGCATCACTCATTCGCATCAGGCCAAAAAGTCATCATAAATTCTCCCCATCACAATTGGTTCTGGGTCAGGAACCCAATATATCCCATCTTAGAATTTTTGGATGTGTTGTATATGTTCCAATTGCTCCATCACAGCGTAGTAAGATGGGTCCTCAAAGGAGGATGAGAATATATGTGGGATACGAATCTCCGTCTATAATCAAATATTTAGAACCATCAACTGGAGATTTGTTTACAGCTCGTTTTGCAGATTGTCCCTTTGATGAATCAAATTTTCCACCATTAGGTGGAGAAAACAAACAGCTGGCAAAAGAAATTGATTGAAATGCATTATCATTATCTCACCTTGATCCTCGTACTAAGCAATGTGAAATGGAAGTGCAAAAGATAATTCATTTACAAAAGTTAGCAACTCAATTGCCAGACGCATTTACTTGCCCAATACAAGTGACCAAGTCACATATACCAGTTGTTAATGCTCCTCTTTGAATTAATGTCCCTGAAGGACAAAATCAAGTGACTAATGAGTCTAGAGCACGCCTGAAGCGTGGTAGACCAATGGGTTCCAAAGATAAAAATCCTCGAAAAAGAAAAGGAGCAATAAATAAAAATGGCCAATTCGAGGAAATAAAACATTTTAACGAATCTCCAGAAGAGAAAATAGACATAACAGACGATAAAGTTCCAGAAGAAACTCAGGTACTTGAAAATGAAGAGATCACAACAAATTATGTCATGTCTGGAATAACATGGAATTGAAATGAAATCAACGTTGATGATGTTTTTGCATATAATATAGTACTTGATGTTATGAATAACAAAGAGGATCAAGAACCAAGATCCATGGATCCATGCAAAAAAAGAGATGACTGGCCAAAGTGGAAAGAAGCTATTGATGTAGAATTAAAATCTCTTGCAAAAAGAGAAGTGTTTGGACCTGTAGACCGCACACCTGCAGGTGTTAAACCAGTGGGATATAAATGGGTCTTTTTGCGCAAGAGAAATGAAAATGGAAAATTTGTTAGATATAAAGCCCGTTTAGTTTCACAAGGATTCTCACAAAGACTTGGGATTGATTATGAGGAGACATACTCCCCTGTGGTGGATGCAACTACTTTTAGATTCTTGGTGAGTCTGGAAATAASAGAAGGACTTGATTTACGCTTATTGGACGTTGTCCCAGCGTACTTGTATGGCCCACTGAATAATGAGATATATATGAGACTTCCGGAAGATTTTAAGCTGCCAGAAGCAGCAAGTTCAAGATCATGAAATGAATATTCCATCAAATTAAATAGATCTTTACATTGTATGGATTGAAACAATCAGGGCGCATGTGGTACAATCGCCTTAGTGAGTATTTGTTAAAGAAAAATTATAAGAATGACCCTATTAGTCCATGCATTTTCATAAAGAGATTTGGGTCAGGATTTGTCATTATTGTTGTGTATGTTGATGATTTGAATATCATTGGAACTCTTGAAGAGATTTCAATGACACTAACATATTTGGAAAGMGAATTCGAAATGAAAGACCTTGGAAAAACGAAATTTTGTTTAGAACTACAAATTGAGCACTTAAAATATAGAATCCTTGTGCATCAAACATCATATACAGAAAAGGTGCTTAAAAGGTTTTATATGGAAAAGGCACATCCATTAATCAKCCCTATGGTAGTGAGGTCACTTGATTTAAACAATGACCCATTTCGTCCCCGGGAAAGTAATGAAGAAATTCTRGGTCCTGAAGTACCATACCTAAGTGCAATAGGGGCATTGATGTACCTTCCTAGTCATACACGGCCTGATATATCATTTTCTATTAATTTAATAGTAAGGTTTAGCTTATGTCCTACCTGAAGACATTGGAATGGGGTAAAGCAAATTTTTCATTATCTCCAAGGTACAAAAGACAAGGGATTATATTTTTCTAACATGTCCAAAGAAGCGTTGTTTGTTATTGCAGATGCAGGGTACTTATYTGATCCCCATGGTGGGAAATCAYAAACTRGATACATATTCACTTATGGCGGCACTGCCATTTCTTAGCATTCAATGAAGCAAACCATTACAATGACTTCATCAAACCATGCRGAGATTTGAGCAATTCATGAAGCTAGTCGTGAATGTGTATGCCTGAGATCTTTAATCCACCATRTACATAAAGATTGTGAACTGTCATTTGAGAAGCAAGCTCCAACAGTTCTGTATGAGAATAATGTAGCTTGTATTACACAGCTCAAGAAAAGGTACATAAAAGGTGATAGAACGAAGAACATCTTACCAAAGTTTTTCTATACCCACGATCTACAAAAGAATGGCGACGTGATAGTCCAGAAGGTTCAGTCAAGTGAGAATTTGGCAGATTTGCTCTCTAAAGCTCTTCCAACCGTTACATTCAAGAAGCTAGTTCATCGAATTGGAATGTGTCGTCTCAAAGATCTCAATTGATGTTTCAATGAGGGGAAGTTAAATGTGTGTTGTACTCTTTTTTCCTTAACCATGGTTTTCTCCCACATTAGATTTTCCTGGTAAGGTTTTTAATGAAGCAACATCATCCTATGCGCATTATGAAATAATGTACTCTTTTTCCTTCACAAGGGTTTTTCCCATAGGATTTTTCCTTGTAMGGTTTTAATGAGGCATTGTTTCATGCAATGGGCATYCAAGGGGGGTGTTATGTAATACTTAGTGGATGTTCATTGATCTCCTTAAGTTTTATTAGGTTCTCAATTAATCTAGAATAGTCTTGTAGTAGTAAGGTATGTCTCTTAATGTACATAGCCAATAATGATGTAACCCCAATATCATTCATGTGCTTGGGCTTTTGSGTTCGCTTATGTATGTGTATAAATATTTGTATCCCCTCCCTTTGATGATGATTACACAACAACAATCATCTTCTTCCAATATATTCTCTCTATCTTACTCTCTCTATATTAATAGTTTCATAACATATATATATATATATATACTAGCCTTTGAACCGTGCGCGATGAGCGCGGTGCTCCGGACGGTGTGTTAAACGAAAATCGACAAATAGAAATGATAGATTGCAAATATTACCATGTTAATTTGTATTATAATGGTTCAATATCTAGAAGCACAAACACCAAAGTAGAAAGCATCAACAACTAAGCTCAGCTAGTTATCTAAAGCATTGATATCAAAACTCTCAAAAGTTTTCAAGTAAGAATTTAGAAATAGTTTAATGTCATAATTAATCAAAAACAACTACTATACATCCAAAAAACTTGTTCTAAAAGATGCTATCTTTGAAGTCAAATTATGAAACATGTGCTGCTCATCTAGTGGTGTATCCATCAAACTCGACATTATCAGCATTGTGCTTGAAAGATCTTAAAGCTGTAAATCATATAGCCACACATTAGCATCTAGCCTAGAAAAAAAATCTGCATCAAATAAATACTCACCCTTTGAAACCTTTGGATCTTTATATCTCTCAAATTCTATATGAAAATATATAAGCTTTCACTTTTTTTATCAGTAATGTTTTTTGTCTTTTTGGAATCATCAAGTGTAGGATGTATATATCAGTATACAACGAATATGCTCCTTCAAATATGTGCTAATAGGCACCACACACATAGAATGCAATGTATTTCAACTGTCTAACCACCTTTTTGGGCTCAGCCTCCCTGAATACAACAAATCACAATCTAGAATCATGATAYAGGCTAATCCATCATAGGAGAAATTACCTCAAAATATTTGAACTCTAGGAAGGTCATGTGCAGATAACTCATCTTAAGAACACATAATCATGGCAGAATAAAAAGTTTTACACCTAAAATGTAAATAACATGTTCATAAAAAAAATCACCCTACATTAGTAAACTATCTCATAAGTCATTCMTAGGAATTAATTTTGCACAAATAACAATAACATACATTTTCAAAGGTGGCCGAACAACACTGAGGTCCTAAGGAGCATACAATTTGTGAATAAGATTATAATTTCACAACCAATTTACCTGATCACAACTCTAGATACTCCTCGCTTACTTTTACAATTGCCCATCAATTCAGATTGCCCATCTTACATGAGTCTACTCGTCTTCGTACTCCGATTGCCCATCAATTCAGATCCAAAAGAAACCAAAATTTGTTATTTTTATGAAAGATACAAGGTTCGCAAATTAGTTCGTACTTCAACTCTTGCAAAAACCCATAAACTGATGATGGAGATCAGATGCAAAAAAAAAAATGAAAGCAGGAAGAAGAAAGGGTGAAGGGTTGCAGGTTATTTAGATGAGACTCATGAGAGGATGAAAGAGAGGGGTGAAGTGTCGAGTGAACGTGAAAGGATGAGTTGTTTTAGGTATTTGTAAATGGAAGGCTAGGATCAAAAGCAAATCAACGGTTTGGATGAAGTTAGAACAGTGTTTTTCCTATTCATTTTCCCCTCACAGTTGAACAGTTRTTTATACAAACTTTTAATATGTATATCCTTACCATTATAAACGTTTACAAGAATTTTCCTATTCATCAATGAACAGTTAGAGTAAATGAACAGTTCTATATACATTAGCAAATGATCCAACGGTTCAGGCTGCTTTTTCTTCCTCCTCTTCAATCAAACGGTTCTTCCCTCCCCCTTCACTACTATCCTCAACCCTAATTTTGTTGCTGCCTTGAGCCACATTTACGTTCTCCCTCATACTCTTTCATCTCCGTCTTCTTTAACATATTGCCATTTTAACTTCTCTCTTTTACTTACCTTCTCTCTTTCGCTCATTTTTTCGCAAAAAAAAAACCTGCTACCCTTCTCTCTTTTTTTTTTGTTACATTTTGATTTTGTTGCGTTTGGAGATGTATAAGATGAAATCCAAGATGAACTACAAGGTGATTTGCTTTTACTTGTTTCGTTTTGTTCGGATCTGAGCTTTTCATTAACAATCGGTTGTGCATCAAAGTATTTTGTTTTATCACTATTTTGGGATCTTATTTCCATAGTTATTTAATCCATTTTTATTTGGGTTCTTTGACTTTTCTTTTGTGTTTGATTGCATTTTAGTTTTAATCTATGCATTCTTCAATTGCTGGCTTGATTGTTATTAGCTTCGCTCTTAATCTTCAACTTTTTTTCCAACTTTCAAATTGTAGTTCCAGGTTAAAGCTATAAATTATTATATTTAACAACAACTTTTCATGTTAGAGCAAGTATTTTTCATGAATGAAGAAAGAGGATGAAGGGAAGGAAGAATGAGGAAGGAGATCTTGGAGTTGTTTTGGCCGAAGCATTTATTGGCAACCAATGGTGAATTATTGAGATTCATCGTCATTCCGGGTATTTATATTGCTAATTCTAGGCTTTCATTTTTTATTGAATTGTTTGCTTTTTGTGTGAAATTGCGATTTCATTAATGAATTTCGGGATTTGAAGGGTTAATTTTGGTGAGGTGTTTTATATGCTCAAGATTATATGATTTTGTTTTTTTTTTTTTAAAAAAAAGCTATTGGTTGAAGAACTAATTGCATATTGGAAATCCTTAAAAAAAATAGAATTTGTTTAGAAACTAATATGATGTTTGAACAATATATTGCCTTTTGTTAGAATATATAATGCATAAATTATGCATGCCATTTTTTGTCTTTTAAGTTTTGCTTTTTTAGGTGTGTATTGCCTATGTGACTAACTGATGAAATAATGCTAGAGATTTGCGCTTGTCACTTTTATCGGAGTATTAAAGTAATGGCTTTCTGCTCGGCCACTGTTGCCATTGATGCATAATTTCTAATTTAGAATTGCATTGAATAGCAAACCTTTTTGGAGATGCCACTTGCCATCGATGTGTGCACTTTGTTGGTTGCATTGAGATCATGTTTAAAAGGTAACTCCTCACTTTAGGTTGATGATTAATTTTTTGGGGATGTAAGATCTCAGGAAATTGAAGAATCAAAAAAAGATTGAGGAAAGTGTTGAATTTGTATAATTGTTTGTTTTTTCAAATCTAATTTGTGCCATAATTTCTAACTTACTATGTTATTTCTATTTTTCTATTGTGTTCAATGAATAGTCTTTGTTGCTCTCTTCTAGGTTCTTGTGGTTCCTTTTCGTGAAAGCTTGCTATTTGCACTTTGTATATCAATRTCTGTCATCACTCTTTTCTTATAGGTCACTGAGATACGAGACTTTGCTGGTGAAGAAATTCAAGTGAAGAAGTGAGTKTGCCCAGTTCAAAAGAAGAGACTGAAAGGGCTAAGGGGCATGCTGCAGGGCCATTGTCTGTCGTGGATGCATACTATGGGATCAAAGGTATGAAGTGTATTATTTGTTGGTTTTTGTAGTGCATTATGAATTTCTTGATTGTGCTTTTTGATTGGATACCTGTATGGCTTTATTCAACTCCTTGAACCCTTGCTAGATTTAATCGGCTTATATGGTTATGTTAGAATATTTGTATAAATGAAATCTTGCTGTTGAAATGATATGGTAGTACAGGTGTGTCTCTAATCATTTGAGTTTGCATAACTTGCTTCTTCTTTCAATTATAAATTTTTATCACCTAATTGCCTAATTACTTCTCATGGGAAAATATGACTAAGATGAGATTTTAACGAATTTCAGGGYTGAGTAACTGACTTAGGGCTTTTTWTCCCAGCTTCATGAGTTTAATTAGTAGTGACCAGGTTTTTTTCTGGTAGTACAGATGAGTACATTAAATTTGTGCTTTTGGTTTTGTGAGAGTTGTGTCATTATTAATACTATATGAATATCATCTAAGGAACTACCAATGAGACACAATGAGTTCACTCTCGACACATAATCCATGTAAAATTTATGTTTTCTAAATTGTTAGATTCTAATTGTTTAAATATATAAAAATTTCCCCATACTTGTGTCAGATTTTTAATGTCACCATGAAAAATTCACTCTCAATTTAAAAGCCAAACTAAACCTTTGTTGCTTAAGTTGTGTTGTGTTTATTTATTGTTAGGGATTATGTTTTCTGGTTTATAAAGAATTTAAGATAAGGACTTTGGAGTTTGGACTTTTGGACATTTCAACAATTTACTTTATAATAGCTTGATTTAGAAGCCTATTAGSTCAAATGTTAGAGCAATGTGCGATTGCACAATTATGTAGGTTCAAGTCCTGCATAGGCTAAAAAAATCATTAAAGAGATTAAGCCGCTTTAAGTGTCCAGTAGGTTTTTTTAGTAGGGCARAAAAGCGTTTCGATATGTTCAAAATATGGACAAGTTAAAATAATAGTCTCTCATAATATATGGATGCTTTTAGCACATAGGAGAAAATTGGACTTTTCTTTTGGCTTTGCTATGAGGTATCCAATTGGCTATTTGGCCATGTTTAATTGTAGTGACAATGTGATAGTGATCATTTATCTAATAGGAAAGATTTTTCTACATTGTACCAGTGTACCTTTATTATTAGAACTATAGGAAGGAAAATGACTGGTTCTTATTGTGTTAGTGATCTTCTTGCTGCTGGCAGCATTCCAGCATGATGACGAATGATGGAGAGGTATGCAATATTCCCTTTTACAATTGCTAAGTTCTTACTTGAATACTTTTGAGAGTTTTGATAGAAATGGCTTGAATACCTGAGCTTAGTTGTTTGTGCTTTAATGTCGGCACAAGGATTAGGCGTGTTGTGGTCTATGTGCTTATAGATATTAAACCATCATAATACAATGTAATGTGGTAGTTTTTATGATCAATCAATTCTATTTGTGTGAACAGTTGTTTCTACAAACTTTTAAGGAAAAATTAATCTTTTCCACCTAGAAGTCGAGCATAATTTGAAACTCCCACCTTAGGTAAAAAAAAATTAAAAACTCCCACCTTAAAGTCTCACCAAATTTCATAACTCCCACCTGTTAACGATTCTGTTAAAAATCTGTTAAATGTGGGGCTATTATCGTCATTTCGCTTTCTTTCTTCTTCTCCTTTCTTCTTCCCCAAGCCTATTGTAGTCCTCTGCCATGGCTGCTCCTTCCTTGCTCACTCACTCTCACGTCAGTAGTACCACCACCACCACGTCTCTTCTTCCTTTGCTCTTCTTCCTCTTCCTTCATCATCATTCACCATCCCTCTATTCACTCACTCAAGCACTCCCTTCTTCCTCCCTCTTCCTTTCATCATCATTCATCTAAACAATTAAAAAAAATTAAAACATTATCTAACCTGAATTGAATGGCGTCCTTTTTGCCCTGACATCATCATTCACCATTCAATTAGCTAACATGAATTAAAATCAATCACCCCTAAGTTTTTCAATATAATTCAAATTTAATACCCCAAAAAACCAATCTTGAAATTGGACTGCCGCGATGAGCAACAGTGGTTGTGGCAGTCACGCGAAGGATGCGACGAGGCAGCAAACGCAACAGCGACGGCGGCGGAATTAACACTGCCCTACCATTCTTAGAGTTAGCAGAATTTCCCCTTCGTAATTGGGAAACTACCAAACAAAATTTGCAATTGGGAAATTGAATGAATAATGAATTGTTTCAATTGCAATTAGGGTTTTTGTTTCAAATATGAATTAATGAATAAAGATGGCTGAATTTCCCCTTTGTTTCAAATATGAAAAATGAATAAAGATGGTTGAATTAATGAAATGGAGAAGGAGTGAAGGGAGTGAGGTAGTGAGGTGAATCGAGAGAGACGAAGTGATGAATTGAATTTGTGATTGATAATTCACTTGAATTTGTGAATGATAAGTGATGAATAGCAAGAACCATGAAAGGTAGTAAGCACGAGGAAGAAGAAAGAAAGGAGAAGAAGAAAGAAATCGAAATGACGAAAGTAGCCCCACATTTAACAGAAATTTTAACAGAATCGTTAAGAGGTGAGAGTATTGAAATTTGTTGAGACTTTAAGGTGGGAGTTTTTAATTTTTTTGACCTAAGATGGGAGTTTCAAATTAAGCTCGACTTCTAGGTGGGAAAGATTAATTTTTCGAACTTAATATGTATATGGATATATATAAATTGGCCATGTTGTGGCGCGATAACTCTCAACTCTCAACTCTCAAGCGGTAAGTGGAAAAAAAAAAGAGGTTAGATTCCTGCTAACCMAAAGGCAGTTAGAGAATCGGGTTTAGCTTCAAGACTGTTGCTACTACATTATTATAGAATCGGATTTATTCGCTTATATATTTTTCAAAGCAAAAAGGAGAGGAATAATGGTCTAACCCAATAATATTTCATTATTACCAGATAGAGATGGTCATGGGTCAGATCTGGGCAGGGTCTAGGTGGATCCAGATCCGACCCATGTTTTTTTGAATGGATCCATATCCGCCCCAGATCCATTAGGTCTAGAAATTTAAGATCCATACCCAGATCCGCTGGATCTAATGGGTCTTGGGTCTAATGGATCTTCCATTATATAATTTTATTAAGAAAAAATTAAACATACAAATTAATAATATACTATGTGTTAACATAATACAAACTAGTGATATATAGAAACTAGAGAAAGTGACTAGCTTATTAATCTTATTTTGAGAAAGCCCTAAAAATAATATAAGACTTGAAAGAAATATTATATTATTTTAATATATGGGTCTGTGGGTTAGATCTGGATCGGATTTGGATCTCGACTAATTAGACCCAGACCCATATCCATTTTTTGTATCGTAGATCCAGATCCGATCCAGATTCAATGGGTCCAAAAAATTCAGACCCAGACCCTTAAAAATGGATCTGGATCTTTGGATCTAGGGCGGGTCCTGRACCCATRACCATCTCTATTACCACATGTTCAGAATTCATACTACAATAGGAAATAGTCTCAAATTGAACCTTAGCGTTAGCCGACCACAACAACATAAACACGAATTATCAACAACAGTCAAATAATACACCAGTTATTTAAGCTTCGAACCAAGTAAAATTGAGCGTTTATGTGATAATGTGAGTAAAATTGAGTGAGAGARTGGAGTTAATTAAATGTATGAGTGTTTTTGAGTTAATTTGAATAAGAGAAAAATGTTAGGGTTTAAATCTAAAAACCTGAAATTGATGTTGCTGCGTGTTCGCAAGGAGGTCCGGCGATGGYASAGCTGGTCGGCGGCGGAGCAGTTTCGCTGCTATTGTGGTTCCCTGCTGCTGYTGTTGTTAGCGAGAGAAGAGAGGAGAGAGGCGACAAAGGAGAGAGCACTAGAGGTGAGGGTGAGAGCCGACGATGGCTGAGGTCTGGTGACTGGCGACGACTTTGCGTGGGAGGGGGTTTTGCGAGGGAGGGGTCAATTTTGGGTTTTGCGAGAATACGAGGGAGTGTTTTAGAGGAAAGTAAATTTTGGGATTTCAATTATTGTGAAACACAACCTAAAATTGGTCGACTCTAATTTGTATGCTGAAAGGCCTGAAATATTACCGATCGTCAATGGTTGGCAATTTTGTTTCAAAGTCAAAAAAAATTTGACCACTTTATCAATTGTTGTACGGTCAGTAAAAACCAAAAATWGAAGGTAATTTCCGTCCAAAATTTAAACGGTCGGTAAATCTAACTGAACCGTCAATAATAYTAGTTTTTTCGACGGTTTTGTAGACGGTCGATAAAATCCGACGTTAATAACACGGATTCTTGTTGTGGTGCCTAAATATGTTCCTTTTAACTTATCTAAATTTATTGATATTTATCAGAACTTATCTCTATTATATAAGCCAAGGGGGAGCAATGGTGTCCTCCCTTGAAATTTACTATACTGCCCTTCATAAACACAGACATTACAAAATTACCAAAACAATATCTCACGTACAAAACTGCCCCAAAGTAATAAACTGCCAAAGAAATATTTTAGCATTGGAAGCATGATCTTAAACACATATATGGAGATTATAATATATTAAGTACTACTTATGAAAAAAAAGCTGTAAATTACCCAATAAAAAAAAACAAAACTCAATGATTTCTATTGAGTAAAAAACAGAAAATCAGAATATATTGGTACATGTTACAGTATTTTAATTAAATTGGTACTTAATTACATTATACTTTGTGCTATATTATGTTATTCAAGTTCAATTCACATCTTAGCGCTTTGTTAAAGCATTGTCATGAGATTCAAACGAATCTAAGAATACTATATAAGGCCAAATACCCAAAAACATTAACACAAAATTAATTTTTACAAAAATATTACTACTTTTGGAATTAAAAAAATTAAAAAAAAAACCATTGCTTTTCGATTTAATGGGAAAAAACAATTGGGATCAAGAAATGAAATGTTTAAATTAAAAATATTACTATTTTTGCAAAAAAAAGAAACCATTGCTTTTCGAATTAATGGGAAAAAACAATTGGGATCAAGAAATGAAAAGTTAAAAAAAAAGTCACAATTTTTTTTTAATAAAAATTCCTTTCCCAAGAACAGGTCTACTCCATATATTACAGTTCAAACGCTAAACAACAGAAAGAAATCAAGAAAACACACTTCATTTTTCATTTAGCCATTTCATCTAACACCTTGCAAGCAACAACATACCTTCATTTTTTTTTTCACTAACAGATCTACTACAAAAACAGCAATTAAAATTCCAAACAAAAACAAACACTTTCAGTGAGGCATTTCCTCAAACACTTCATTTTTTATTTAATTTTTAATTTTAAGTTTTAATTCCTATTCGATTCAATCAAAAAAAATCCTTTTCGATTTAATGGGGGGGGGGGGGGAACTGGGATCAAGAGTTTAAATACAACATGCAAACCACCAAAAAAATCAAAATTAATTAAAGGGAGAAATAACTAATAAAACAAAAAAAAATTTGAAAAATGGTAGAAAATTTGATGATTCAGATTACACAACAAACCTAAGTTATACAGGAACAAACAATGACATAATGTCAAACTAATCAAACAACTTACTTGAGGTTGGTTTACGGTTGAAAATCCCATTTCAATGAATGGTACAATAGATCAAAATCATGTATGAATAAAAATATCTTAATTTTACTGTATTTTAATTGATGAATTGATGGAGAAAAATAGATCGGATGAACAGAGAAAGTAGAGAGGTTGATGATAAAGAAAGAAAMGATGCCAGAAAAAAAAGAGGACATGACAATAGATAGTGAAGATTTTTGACAAGAGAGAGAATAACTGTTTGATTGTTGAAATTTAATTGGGAACGCATAAAAATAAAACAACTTGAATCAGTGATATCCCTGTACAAAACGGGGCACTTTATGCAATAAATAGGGCACTTTCTAAACCATCCAGCTGTTTTAAGATTATTCAAGCGTAACAGTTGTAAATTAGTATAATTTATTTTGTGCCAGATTAGCATATAATACTGCTACATATTACTGAATGTGCCAGATTAGCATATAATACTGCTATATAGCGATGCACATTTTATCATGTAAACATTTTTAAANCTTTAATAATTGCATCCCAATATAATATAATTAAGAATAATTGAATAGCACGCCCTACTATACCATAATAAAGTTGTCGTTTGCCAATTGTTCAATACTTTTTACCTTCCTACTATACCATAAATCATTGTGTGTACATATATTTTTTTGATGTAAGTTTACATATAGAATAGTACAGTACATTTTACAATACATTTTTTTTTTATCTTATAGTTCAATATAATTATAAATGATTATGTTTAATTTTGCACATATTGTCATTGTATAATTATAGTGTCACCTTTCAAGTACTTTTGAGATATATTTTTTACAATTATTTTCATACATAAAATTTGCATTTCACTATAGTTAGATATAATTATAATTTATAAATGGCTATGTTAAGTGTACAGTTAACTTTCAAATAGATGTTATCATCATAGATTGAGCAGTGATACAAACAAAGATCGAATAAATATGTAACACTCCCAGTAAAAAATATATAAATATTAAGATTGAATAAATATGAAACACACGCAAGAATGATACATATTAAGATTAGTGATTACAATCATTATTGTGATACACATTCATTAATAGCATAACCAAAACAATAGGATTATATAATAGTGGGGTTAAAATAAATCATAAACATACAAAATAGGTACTAAATGCCCCGTAGAGATATCTCACCATGAATATTACGTTTCATAAGGAGTCTCTCTAAGATGGAGGAATACGAACTACAAATATCACAAGAACGTAGGACTAGGTGGATGGAGAAGAAAAGACGACCACGGAATTCATTGACTCCAGAACAAAGAGACTCAAAATGCAAGGAGACGAGCTAGACGAGTAGATGAGAACATACACTACAAAAAAAAGGCGGTTTAGCGACCGATTTTAGCGATTACCTAAAAAATTAGTCGCAAAAAACTGGTTTAGCAACTGAAGGAGACTAGTAGTAGCAATTTTGCGACTAAAAAAAAGGTGGTTTCAAAGTAGTCGCTAATGTTCCAATTTTGCGACTAACTTTATTTTATGGCGACTACCTAATAGTCGCTACTATATGTCAAAATTTTTTTTAGAATTCAGACTTGTATAGCTGCACTGACTTTTGCAATTATAGACTGAATGGTAGTCCAATCCTAGTAAACCTCCTTTGTTTTTTTTTTGGCAACTCACAGACTCGTCACTCTTAAGAAAATAACCTAATTCTCAATGTTCCCATTCACCACAAATCAACTCCTTCCTCCCCTCATTCTTTTCACTACAATCGTTCACACATGGCCTACACCATTGCGCGCTCCGCCCGTTCAACACGCACACATTGCGCTCCGCCGTTCAGCACGCTACCCAGTTCTGTTGCTCTGCCTCTTCAGCACATCGGCCCGAGCATCACTTGACGCCCCGATCACCTCACACACCCCAAATTCCACTTCCCAAAGATAGCCGTCCCCCACCCATTCACTCAGACACAACCGCGCCACCCACCTGCATTCACTCCCATAGACAGCCCGCGCCACCACCTTCACTCACCCTCCTTCAAAGCAAAGTGGCCCACTGCCCCACTTCCTACTCTAACAACAACGCCACCACCCCACTTCCTGAGCACGTTGCGCCACCACCTATTCTTGAGCAGCCTCGCCGCGACATCCACCTACAAACCTCCATCTCACAGGTAAACCTTAAAATCCAAGCATGCAGTCAATTCTTTCAAGTAATTTACAATGTAACAATTAGGGTTAGCTGTTGATTTTGTGTTAATTGTCCAACTTCCTAAACGAACCAAAAAATATTAATCAGATTAATCAAAGAACTGAAATTGCGAATGAAATGGAAATTAAAATGTGCATGGTGGTCCTTTACCGTTCCAATATTTCATTATTAAAAGTAGGAAGGATTGAAGGATATGCAGATTCTTTGGCTAGAGCCAAGAGAAGGGAAATGTTCCTGATTTTTTTATTGGTTGAGGATTGGAGGTCGGATAAGAGAGCCATTTGATTTTGGGCTGCTGGCCATACGTTTACATAGTAGTAGTATTCTCATTAAAAATTACAAATGATTATTTGACAAACATGATTGCTTGTATATTGTATCATTTTTTTTTTAATTTTTTGTTTTCCCTCATCTGTTGATAATTATTGTGTGTTTTAATATTTTGATACAATTCTTGAAAAATTAGCTAATTACACCAGCTTATTAATACGAGTATATGATATGTGTAAAGTAGAATGAATTAGGGACAAATAAGAGTTAATAAATCTAATACTTTAGACTTATTGTTACCAATTGGTGTTGTCTTTTCTATTCATCACCTACAGGCACACATATTTTATCATTTCTACAGTCAATTAAATAGATGTAAATGGAAAATATAGGATTTAATGGGTTGTTAAATTTAGTATTAAATTTAGTTTAGCAGCATTGTTATGTGTGTGAATTATTCGATTTGTGTTTGTCATAGCAGTTTAGCAGAAACCTGCATAGTGTATAATTACAGTTTATGTTAACATTTATTTTTCAATCTAATATTTCAATATAAACAATGAGCTGAAAATATTCATTATCAGTTAAAATATACTTGTATATTGCAACTTGAAATCTTGGATTTGATAATATTATTACTATTTTTTCACAACGTTGCAGGAGTTGAATAT
Source organism: Bassia scoparia (assembly GCA_008642245.1). Classification (NCBI taxonomy): domain Eukaryota; kingdom Viridiplantae; phylum Streptophyta; class Magnoliopsida; order Caryophyllales; family Amaranthaceae; genus Bassia; species Bassia scoparia. The sequence continues at coordinate 107,366 of SNQN01000624.1, forward strand.
ATGTTATCTGTTTTTTGCTAAGAATATATTCATAGCGAAGTGTCATTTTCTTGTTCCCCCCCCCCTTATTTCTACAAACAAAAACAAGATGACGTTGATGACTTTGGAAGAAGCGGAAGAAATTGTAGGTAATGAAATTGCGTTATCTTTTTTTAAATTGTCTCTTCTCGACTTCTCAAATCTATTTAGGATGTGAGTATTTACTGAGAATTAGGCACATGAATGGTACAAGGTTAATCACATGTTCTATTATCATATTGTTTTCGTTTCTTATTGACATAATTTCTTCAGCTTTATATATACTATTGGTCATGACTACTTTTCCAAGACTCTTCACCGCATTTTTACGCCTCAAACTTACAAAACGTTGTACACATGTTATTGGTATCTCTCTTTATCTCTGAATATATACACTAATTGATTACTGACATAGGTTCTGATAGGTGAACAAATGGAGTTCGTCTCAAATTGGTTTTTAATCTCGGGTCCATTCAATCCAGGTTCCTTATTCTGTTTTTAAAATTAAACTCGGAGTAACGGTATTTTTAAGGTCTCTTCTAGATTTAGGACAGAATCACTTGATAGTTTCATGTCGGGTACAATTTGCAAGCATACATATGTCTATTCTGCAGTCTAGCTACAGTAGCTAATTATAGTTAACATGTTTCAATTGTTATTAAGTCATTTTTATGTGGAATTAGATTATCAAAGTCATATATAAATCATAAGCAAAAGTTCTGAAATTTATGATGCACAGCTTGTGACCTATGACAACAAAGGAGAATAGTCTGCACACTTGAGCAGTTGACCTGGTATTAGAAACGAGACGCAACGTGGATTTTCCTTAAATCTTAAATCGCAACATCAGTTAATTACATCCATGTAACTCTTACCTTCTTTTAAATAATAATAATGTCTTAATTAATAAATTATCAAACATTTACTCAACGACGAATAATTATCAGGATGGACAGCAAGTGATCCAATCTAACAATTCAATTGGCCTGATTATCAGTTAGTATTAGTAGGTGTTTATTACCATATTCTATTAGCATTTGTTGTGCTATAAAAATGGATGAATCCATTATTCCTTCTTGTCACCTTTCCTATTGATTGTTGGATTTCATTTAAGTTCTTGTCTCCCCTAGCAAAAAAAAATATTTCTTTGGATGTGTTACTTTTGGACGCTAGCAAAACCATCGACATCAAACTTCTGGTGTGTGTTTTACTATGTCCATCGAAATAGGGTGAGCAAGGACAAGGCTTCTTATTTAACTTAAAATGTCATTTTTTTGGCCTTAATATTCGACTTTGTTCCTACTTGTATAATTTGGCATTAATCCATGGACCTAGTATCATTTAAATTCATCTCTTAAGTTCCCTAAATCTATGAACATGATATTTCTTACTTCTTACATTATCTTTCTTATTTTATTCTGCTCAATTATTAACTTTATTTTTCGTTATTATGATACTGTCTCATTCTTCATGTTAATTTCGTTACCCTTTAATATTTATTTCATAATTTGATCTCAGGATTTGATGTTTAATTAAGGGCATTACCACTATTTTTACATTTGAAAATCATGGAGATTAAAAATGACCTCAAAAGTGAAGTTGAGTTTTGTTGAATGAATATGGTTTATTGTGGGGTATTTAGTATTATATAACTGGATTTACAGGGTGAATTTATTACTAATGATCGTTTTGGAACTATAGTTTGACAAAAGCTGATGAGCACCCTTAACCTAGGTCGGATTAGTTAGAATACGATGCAGGATTTGTAAGTTTATTGTATGAAATAATGAGCAACAATTTAGTCTCGTTTTATCAAAATTATCTTGGAAAGGATTTATTATTATATATATTGGCACCGATATATGCCATTCTCTTATATAATCTATCTCCATATATGTTTGATAGAATTGTCTCTGATTTTAAAATTTTATTGCAAATTGCAACAAAAGGTTAGCTCTCTTTAATTATTTTTAGTCGCTAATTTCCGCACCACCATTGTAGTCGCCCTAAAAGAAGTATTAGACGCATAAAATAGCAATCAACATGCTATCTCATTATTAAGATAGCACTTACCATGTTGGTCACCAAATCAATAATTTAGTCCTAAAATTGCAACTACTAGGTTAGTTCTAAAAATTATCTCACTCGCAAAAATTGGAACTACCATATTGTCTCTAAATGAAAAGTTTTCCGGCTAATTATAGTGTCTCTAGGTGAGTCGCTAGGTAGTCGCTAAAATTAAGCGAATACCTTAATATTTCATCACTAAAAATGAAATTCGACCAATGGTTCACACTACCCAAATTGGTCTCCGTCGTCCGCTAAACGCGTAAATTGCGCCGATTTTAAACAAAAAAGGCGGACGCTAAGGGGTGGTCGCTAAACTACCCTTTTCTTGTAGTGATATCACCTCAAACATTTCAGTTTCGAAATCACCCACCACTGAAAATCACCAATTGGTGAGAATCAATGTGATGCATCAACTCTCAACACTTTCCAACCCTATGCAGACTCATAATCACCCAACAACTTGTCACACAACAATCAGGGAAAACTTAACCTGAGTATTTAAAAAAAATTATACATTTGCTAATTAATTCGTTAAACATTTAAAATTAAAAACAACTTTTGCAGTGCAACCATGTTTAACATTAATGTCAACTATGCGAGATTACAACTGAAAAGAAACATGCCCAATCGACAATTCTGTTTGTAAAGTAGCATATCTATATGCAACAACATCCCAATCAACAACTTCTTATAGTGTGAAGCACAAGATCCAATGTCAACCATGCCCAGTCAAAATTTCTTAATTTTGAAAGTTAACACATTCCAGTCAACAATATGCCCAACAAACCACTCCTTACTAATAAGACTTGGAAGTTGGTCGCAATGGCATCACAATTGTCAAGGGAACTACCAGAGATCAGGAGTTCCTTATACTCACACTTACCACCGATGACAACATGCCACACTATCAAAGACCGTCTTTCTATTTGAATCAATCTGAATTAGTGCTTGAACGGGTAAAATCCAATAACCTGAATTCCAACTTTCATCTCACTTACTCAGACCTATATTCTATCAGTGAAGATGGCATAAGATTTCAGAGATATGACATTCGCAATAATAATCATGTTTTTGCATTCACTACAATGGGATTGTCATAGATTCATGATTACGGATGTCACCTCAAGGTGTGTACACATTCGTGCCCTCAAGTTCAATTTACCCACCGAATGGTGTTTTTACCTTAAACTCGAAGATCGTACAAGGTTTTCTCAAATTACATTTACGATACTGAGCATGATAATAAGCATCGTTTAAAAGAAAATTCCTCTTTAAGCTGATATTTCATTGATTAGGATAAGAAAATTTGAATCAACACAATCCTATTGTTCATACATTCGAATCTTGCTCAAAGAGACACATAAAACAGAATTGCAAATTCGTCATAAAGGAAGCAACCTCCAAATCAACATAATTACTCAATGCCAACAGCCTCTCAAGTTGCAGCAATTTTGTGAGTGATGATTTGCCAACCTGAAAGAAAGGATTCATGGTAGAGTTATCGCTGCGACACTATTTATATATAAGACACTGCGGGGTTTATGTCCTGTAGACCACCTAAAAATGTCTCCACCAAAATAGTAATCACTGATGAAACATACCGCGTCTCGCGTTGGTTTTCGACTTAAAAAGATGCTTGAACTCACGAAAGTTGGAAATACTTTGGCGTCATACTCGGAACTGTTGAGCAAAGACAAATAAAATGGGAAAAACACATTTTCTTTATTCCATTTAATTATTTCTATTTTAGGTTTTTCTTTTCTTTTTTAGCATTTTTTTTAAAAAAATTTAATATTGGTGATCTCCATAATTTCTACTTTTTCAACACATCCTATCACATTTTTTGAGCTCAACTAGTATTTTTAGATTATTTTTCTGATTTTTCTATATTTCTCTTGATTTTTACAAGTTTATACGCAGAAAATACCAAAAAAATACAAAATACCAAAAATACTCCGGAAATACGTGAACCTTCTAGAACATTCCTAGAACTCCTTTGACTTGTGAGAGAAGGGTGGTCTAGTGCGCGAATCAAGGGAAATCACGAATAAATCGGAGGAAATCCAGAAATATTCGAAGGTTTCGGAAAATAATATCGCCATGGAAGGAGCGTATATACCGGCAGAGGCCTGCACGTCATAACGTTGCCCCTCTGCGTATATACGCAGACCCTGCTTATACGCAAGCCACCTGCGTATATACGCAGCTGCCCCTGCTATATACGTAGGGGTTTTCTTCCTCGTTTTTTGCCTCGTGCCTATAAATACACTTTTTGCCGGTTGCTCAGTCCGCACACAATTCCCGATGATAACGTCTACTTCTCTCTCTCTCTCTCTCAAACACTCTATAAACACTTCCTTTTTTAATTCAAATGATCGATTCTCTTTTCAATCAACAAGCGATAACAAGTTTACTTCTGAATACTCGCCATTAAACATACTCCTTTTTCAACTCTAATTAATACTATTTACGAGTTTTATCTAATTAATAAACAATGTAGAAACTCACTTTTTAACGTTTCAATGTTAAATATGTAGGATTTTCTAATGTTTCAATGTTTCCATGGTTTGGTTTTTCATTCTTTTCATTTCATTTTTATATTATTATCCCTTGTCAATACAACGATTCTTATTCTGTATAGCGATCAAGGGCGAAAGATTCATGCGTCTGGTTTATCATGATAACAATGTTTTTTTGCTTTATATAGCGGATTCAAGGCAGAATTCTTTCGTTCGTTTTTTACAACACTAACCTTTTAGTTTTATTTGCAATTTGGAGTAGTTTTATGTAGTACTTGCAAGTACCATATACTTCATATTGTCATTGTTGTATAACTTTGTATATATTTTGCATAAAACAAAACGAAAATTATGTGAACACTTTAATCAGATTAAGCTATCGGACAAACCTATTTTTAGGCACCTTTAACATGATTAATACAAGTGGTCCACAATTCAAGTTAGGTAGTCTCTTGTGCATAATAGTAACACACTTCAATAGTAAATTTAGGTTAGTACGCTTCTAAGTGCTAAAACGTAAGTTATGTGCATATCAATAATGTTGATGAATGAATTGCAATTGAGACCCGATAGAGAGGCTACTGCGGGCGAAATTGGGTTACAGATCTGATTCGACATGCCCCCGAACCCACGACTGTTACTTGATTGGGACGTGGGCCTTTTGCACCAACGTTTCGGCGTCCGGAATAACCTTCTAGCGACTGCGACTCCCCTTAACCGACAAACTACCCCAACAACTCACGTGCGGGATCCGTGGCTCAAGCCCACGCAAAGCACTCGATGTAGTACCAAGCCGCGCGCCCATATAACGCTGGGCGCGCCCATCCTATCAATTTGCACTTCACTGGGATAATCCACCGTTTAGGTGAAGTGAACAAACTTGAAAAGTCTCGTAATTCCATCATCATGTTTATTGAATTTTGTTGCATTTGCCATGTGACCCTTCGATAAGGTCACAACTTAGGCACCTTCTCAATTATGGGCATTTCTATCGCTCAGACTACATAAGGGAGGAAACTACCTTGTTGCATTGTGGTAATATGATCGCATGCTAAGGCATCCTGTCCCCCATGCCGTGTGTGCACTGTTACTGATGCGTTGCATAAGAAGGTTCTTGCCATACATCGCTAATTGCTAGTGTGGACAAACTGACAAAGCTCTCTTTTAGGCATGGACAATCTTTGGCCTTAACCCAGCCGCCATCAGTGCTCTAGAACGGACCCTAGTGGTTTACTCATCCATCATTGTTCGTGTTTACTTTGAAGTCATATGTGCTAGGACTCTTAGCCTTGTACCGTATTAAGACTTAACGCATCACATACAAATAGACATATACGCTTTAGTTAGACATAGGAGTCAACATACATTCGCATATACACCATCATTTTGTAAAAGGTCATCCTTTTTCCAAAAAAAAAATCAAACAAAAAAAAAATAAATAATAATAAAAATATAAAAATAGGGAAAAGGATGACCAGCAATTCATATAGTTTTCATTAGGATCGTGCATATAGGAAGACGGTATTTTAGGCATGCATTGTCTTTGAGTCAAGGAAGCATCTCCAATTAATCTGTCGTCTTGTTACTTGCAGAATTCAACATTGAGCCCCCCCGTTTGGACTCGCAAGCTAATCAAAGGCATAGTTCGAGAGCAAGTCAGTCACTCCACCAATCCCATCTCCGCAAAGGCAACCTTTTTCAGAGGACCACAAGTTCTAGAATTATCTCATATCATTCACCATGAGCGAGACACGTTAGGAAAGATGATTGAAGCTCGCTGACCACCATGGTCAAACTAGCTCAAATGGGGAAAATCTCACCGCCAAAACTCTTCTTCTCTCCATGGCAAGACATGGAGAAAATGTCAAAAAGCACTTGGATGGGGCAAACTTACATATGAAAACACTGAGTAATGATATCTCCACCTGCCCCAAACTCCGACAATTTTCGGCCAATATCTCCCTCAATCAAGCCTACTGACATCCTCCGTTTCCATCTCAAGGCCTTTAAGGCCACCCTTGTCTCTCAAGGGCGTCGACTCTCCCTCCTACCCGAAGTTTTCCATCTCGGCTTGCACCTGTGTGCCAAAATGGTCTTCTCGTTTCTGAGAAGAGACTGAAACTTGGAAGATGTGCCTACTTGCTTTTATGACTCATTAACAAGGGAAATCCAAACTCAAACCTCTTCTCTAACTTAATTCTGAAACAACCGAGAAAGAGGGATTCACTGCACCTCTCTAGTGGAAAAGCTGTGCCACAACTTAGTTCATGGCTCCCTGAAGTTGAAATTGGTGAAAGTTTTCATATCAAACTTAACAACACAAGATACCAAAAATCAATCTTCGCTATTTTGGCCTAGATTACTTTCGATAAGTCTACCACATTGTATTGCCATTTGGATGAACTTATTGAATAAAAACAGTTCTACAATAACAAACCAAATGAACAACAAAAGAAGGACAATTCTGTTCTTCAAACAATGTTTTCTTCTGCACTGAGCTAACCTCTGTTTCCAAGATCAATATTACGTCCCAGGCGTGAATATTTCTCATTGTGGTAGACTTATACTCAAGCATTTGACGACTTCAGAACAAAGAAAAGTCACACCTTATGGTCCCACTCCTTGACCCTGATCCAGAAAGAAGCGATTCACCAAAATGGGACCGCCTCAAGTAACTGCAAGTACCATCAAGCAGAGGTCAACACAACTGAAGAGTCTTACAACTAAAGGAATGATCCAAACATGGTAGAAGATGGAAGCTCCCACTTCCCACCAGTCCGCAAAAAAGCCAGAACATCACGTCCAACCCCCTTAACTTACCTCTCATGATTTCTGTTTGATAAAGAACGCCTTTTGACCCTACGTCCTCAAGTCTATCCAGGGGGTCAGGGGAGCTTGTCAATGTCACTTTACTCTTCATGACACTTTTTAATGCTTATGACAGCACGATGACGGACGACTACTATAAGGCTCGCGACCTATCAAAGCCCCATGACTGGAGAAGATCTTGAAGCGAGAATCTCTAGACCAAGAATATCATCAAGCAACAGATGATGTCAATGTACTCACAGGAGTGGGCGTGTCCTGACCCGCCACCCTCCCACAACATGACAACTGCTATTCCTCATAATATCCCACCACAAGAAGAGAATCCCAATTATCAAGCAACTTAAGAAAAACCCAAGCCGAATGAAGCGTTTGGGCAATTGATTCGTACACCTCGAAGAGTTAACCGTGAGGCTCTCCTCAAAGCTTCACTGAGTATCAAGTCTCAATAGACAATCTCTGAAGGGTTGTTAATTTCAATAACCAACCACCGCTGCTCCTCTCTTACGTATATTTCTGAACGCATGATCTCCCCCTGAGGGCCATCCACAATTAATGCCCTTCACCTCACTGTGGTGTGTACAGTTCAATTATTCAATGACTAGTAACCAATGGAATCTGCCATGCAATGTTCCCTTTGAAGACTCTCAAAAGCTTAGATCGCAATAATGATATCCTTCAAGCTATATCTCAAACCATTCGTGGCTTACGACAAGTTCAAAGAGACAAGGCTCTGAATCATATGCCTCAACATCGCTCTGGACTAATCGAAAAAAGGGTGAATTCCATTGATGGATGTCAACACTTCATTCAATCTAACAATCTTGTACCGCCTTGGCTGCATATAGGCGCTGTTTGCCATCGTCTTACCACCAAAGCAAGTCTCTACTTCATGCGGCCTCCGGTAATACGATGGCGTCTCCCATGAAATCCAACAATAGGGAAGTCCACAACAAGTCCAGCACCCGACAATGAAAATGAAACCCTCTGGGTTTTTTATCACTTTGTTGAATTGAAGAATCCCTCTTTATGATCTCACTATCCATGCATATACTGAAAACAAAGCTACTTCTCCTGAATGACCTTAGGATCCCAACAAGGAGCATCTTCATACCTCTCTCATCGACTGCCGCAGAAGATGACACAAGTTCGGACCTGAGGATACTCTCACTACAAAAAGAGAAATAGGGACAAGCCTGAATACGCTCCTTAAGAAGAACGAGCATATAGCCACCACGCCCCTTACCGAGCTCACTCTCAATGGCTAACTTTATCGAATGGAGAGGATTCCGAGCTTTGACTCCTGAACCTCTCCTACCTGCTGATGGCAAATAAGAATCACAGGACCGAGGTCTTTTCAAAGTGTGACTTTAATCGAAATTTGGTTCAATCGATCCTGTCAAAAACCCGCAACCCCTGTGAGGATTACCTCGCGGGCTGGTCTACTCTTTTGGTATGGAAAAGGAAGAGGAACGAATAGCTACTATTCAAAGGTGGCCGTGCTAACGAGTCCTTTGACCCAAACTAAGCTGATTACTCTGCAAATTAACAATTTTGGTTCGAGGAGGCGCAAAACCTTGAAGATCACTGCACGGATCCAGACGGCCGCAAGTTTCATTTCACTTTCTGGATGAGGGACCAATGTTTGAGGAATCTGAGTCTGAAGAGGGTTCTGAGTCTGAGTCTAGTCTAGTTTAGGGAGTCTAGTGGTTAGCAGAAGGTCAAGAACGGTCATGTTGGATTCCAAATAAAACCTGTTTTGGAGTCTAATAATGTTCTTCAGCCTCTTTTGAGGCTTCTGCTTTCGATGTAAATGATTTCTGAATTCATAAGACTTCATGCCTTTTGCTTAATTGACTGCTTTTAATTCTGAACGCTTCTAAAATGAACAAAACGATGATGAACTTAATAAAAGCAATGGAAAAACATGAGCAAAGAAACCCCAATGCATTGAAGACACCGAAGAAAGTCAACTTTCTAGCAATGATGAGCCACAAATGGTAAAGATAGGTCTTAGCCTTACTGGCATGAAGAAAGGGCAAGTTTAGGTACAGACTCTCAAAGAATAAACAAAGATGTGTCGCATGGGTCTTATAGAGACATGTCAGGGATCGATCCAGAGATTGGCTAGAACATACATAGCCATTAATTGGCAGGCGCAAAAACCTGTCAAGCAGAAACTAAGAAGATGAAACCTGATATAGCACTCAAGATTGAAGAAGAGGTAGTCAGCAGTTAGATGGCGGTTTCATTAAGAAGTGCATTACACAAGAATGGCTTGCCAATGTAGTCCAGTCATGAAGAAGGATGGAAAAGTCGCGAATGTGTGTTGATTTCCGCGACCGAGTCAACAAAGCAAGCCCAAAGGATGATTAACCCTTTACCACACATGACATGCTGGTGGATAACATGCAATGCACGCTCTGTTATCCTTTATGGATGGATATGCAGGGTATAATCAAGTAAGATGGCTGAAAAGGACATGGAGAAGACAACCTTCATCACTCCATGGGAAACATATTGCTACAACAGTCATGCCGTTCGGCTTTGAAAAACGCCGGAGCACTATCAACTGCGCTGCCACTTACCCTTTCTGGCATGACATGTGCATAGGAAGTGGAGAGTATATGTTGATGCATGATAAGTGAAGCAAAGGAGACGACAGGATCACAACGCCGTCTTAAGAAAGTTTCTTCGAGAGGCTTCGCAGAATACAAGATGAACTCAAATCCACAAAAATGTGCCATTTGCAGTTACTTTGGAAAGCTTCTTGGGTATGTCATTAAAGCAGCCGGGGCATGAAAAAATCGCCCCTATGAAAATCAAAGCCATAATGTCCCTCAAACCACCTCAAACGAAAAGGAGATCCGAGGAAATTTTTGGGTACGTCTTTCAATACATCCAGCAGGTTCATACTCCTAACTTACTATGGGTGTGTGAATCCATCTTCGCAGCTTAAGAAGGATGAACCAAAGACTTGGACGATGAATGTTCAAACAGGCTTTTGACAAGGTGAAAGAGTACCTCTCCAACCGCTCCAGTTCTCTTACCACCGAGTTCCGCGGCTTTACCACTACGGCTTCTACTTACTGTCCATCAAACAGCTGCTGGAGCAATGACTTTGCTCAAGAGGCCAACGGGAAGAGAAGATGCCATAGTATTTACTTGAAGTAAAGTTTTCTTCTCTTTTTCTCCGATTGAGACGAGGTATTCCAATACAAAAAGCTTTGCTTGCATTGGTTTGGGCAACCAAAAAGCTGCGGCATTATCTTTCTTACCACCCCACTACAAGTGTAACCTACTAGTCCACATCGTCTCGAAAGCTGATCCATTGAAGTATCTCCTGGAAAAACCTGCTATGAGTGGGGCGCCTTATCAAGATGGGTGGTTATCGCTTTCCGAATTTGATCTCAAGTATGTACCCAAAGGCCATCAGGGAAGCATTAGGTTTCCTTGACTTTCTAGCCATTCGCCCGGTAGAAGCAGAGCCACAGAAGACTTTGAATTCCCCGACGAGGATTTATTTGATGACTGAAGACGGGGCTTGGGGTGTTTATAACTCTTGATGGATTCTTCACCATAAAGGATGGCGGTGTGGGCATACTTCTGGTATCCTGCCCAGAAGAAGAGCACACGCCGATTTTTCCGTAAAGCTAGACTTCATGTTACGAACAACGCAGCTGAATATGAAGCCTGCATAATTGGGTTAGGAATCAGCCATGCCACTCGGAAGTTGAGAAGTTTGAGGTATGATACGGGGATTCTTCCTTGATCATCTCAAAATTTCTGGGAAATGAAGGTCCAAAGTGAGAGTTTGGCCCTTTTATCAGGCACTCTAGAGACAATTGCCCCCGACATTTCAAAGAGATAGAGTATACGCTCCTACCTACCTACCTCCGCCGAGACGACAACCAATTTGCAGAGACGGCTTTTGGCTAAGTTAGCTTCGATGATTCAAGCAATCCCCAACTCATTAAACCCTATGCCAATTTAGTCATCGAAAGGCGGCAAGCCCCAGCTCATGTCAAATGCCTTAGGGGATGAAGAGCAAGACCATTCGTCAAGTGAAGGAAATGAGCGCTTGGTAAATTCACATATTTGAGTTCTTGCAAAACAATGAATACCTCCCGCAAAGCCTGCGAAGAAAGCACAAACAGCCTAAGGCGATGGCATCAAACTATATGCTACACGAAGGGGAGTTGGCATCAAAAAGGGCTATCACGGTCGCTCATCACTGCTTTGCATTTCTCAAAAGAAGCAAAAGTGATCAATGGATAACGTGCAATGGGCGGCGTGTGCGGCAACGATCAATGAGGCGGCAAAATGTTGGCGAGGAAAATCATCACCCTTGTGTATTAATTGGATAACCAATGGAAAAGGACTGTCACGCACTATGTCAAGAAGTGTGACACGTGCGCCAAAAGAATCAACCTTGCAACATGTAACCTCCTCCTGCTATATACCTTACACTTCCCCTTGGCCATTTTTCCACAATGGGGCATCGACATAATTGGAAAGAATTACCCCTAATCAGGAAAAGGTGGGCCATGAATGTCCAATCTTAGTCGCCATCGACTATTTTCACAAATGGGTGGAACAGCCTCCTATGCTACTCTTCAGTAAACATTGTGGCAAAAGTTTTTCCATTGAGACAAATATTGTGTTGTCGGCTTTGGAGTGCACATGAAAAATCATTAGCGACAAACGGAACACATTTTCCAAGAAAGACTGCGCTGAGTTGATTGCTAAGTACAGAAAATTCCCAGCATCCATCGGTCCTCCCAATATGGGCCGCAAACGCAACGGGCCGTAGAGGCAGCAAACAAAAATGTGAAGCAATCATCGCCAAAAATGACCTGAACACTTAGCAAGGATTGGCCTCACAAGCTCCATTCTTGCCTCTTTTGGGGATATCGAACTTCAATTCGGACCTCCCGGGATACACCCGCTTAATCACTGGTTTATGGAACAGAAGCAGTTCAACAATTGAATTGGGGTTCCACACTCCGCATTCTGCTCGATAAAGCAAAGTCCCCGAGGCCGCCGAGTGGGTCCGTGCTAGATATGATGAAGCTCTACAACTTTTGGACGGAAGGCGCCTCGCCGCCTTATAACAATGTGCAATCTATCAACAAAAGGATCACGAGGCAAATTTCAAAAAGGGTGTTAAGCCTCGTAACTCAAGGAAGGTGACCTGGTGTTAAAGCATTTGAGGAAAAATGTTTTTAGACCCTCGTGGCAGTTCCGTCCAATTGGGCAAAGGTCTATAGTCAAGACATCTTATCTGGGGGGGCCGTGAGGTTGATAGATAATGAATGAGCGACGAATTTGCTAGCCTCATCAACAATGGACGCAATTAAAGAAATATTACATTTACTCCACAAAAGCCTGAACCTACTCATTCACCGCCAACCATATGAATTTTTTTATACGAGAGGCCTGATTCGCAGCATTGGATACGTAGGCAACTTTCTTTTGAAGTGCGTGCCCCATTAATATTACTTCCCCATTTCCCGTTTTTGCTCATAGTAATTCAAACAGGCAAGAAAAAACAACAAATAATGTAAATAATTGTAAAGCAAATAAAGCGTTGTTTTTTATTAAATTTTATTAAGTTCATATAACATAAGTGCTAATAATAAAAATATGGCACGCAGGCCTGCATAAAAGCTAAAGAAATAAAAGCAGTCAAATCTTTTCTTCTCCTTGTCATGCTTCCACTTGCACTTGCTTCCCCTTGTCCATCTCACATTGCTTCTGTCCCGATTCCCACTTTGTACTCGTCTTTGTCATAAGTCTTCTCAAACTTTCTTTTTCTGGGCTAGTTCCTGTTTCTGAGCCTTGGGTCTTGGATTTCCTTGACTTTTTCCTTCATTAGCGGCCTATCCGATCAAACAGCTTGCAGTCCGTGGTCCAAGTCTGTCCTTGACTGAGCTAACAGTAGTCTATTTCGAAACGCTTAGGGTTAGGAACATAGGCATCTTTTTATCATCAAAAGGTCGTTCTTCTTAAATTCGTTCTCTCCCGCACCCTAATGGTCCAGCACGAGCAGTCGCGTTTGGTTTGCAGTCATCCACTTCTTGTAGAAACGCGAAGTGTTCGGCATCAACGCTCATCAAGATCCAATACCTCCAGCTTAGGACGGGCAACCCAAATCCAGCCCACCTCTTCAAGGACCGCTTAAACAATGGGAGTGATTTGGAGGCCTACGCAGTATCACGATCTGGGATGACCTTGTTTCTCTGCCATATCTGACGCATTAGACGGACAGGAAATAGAAAGTCAACGCTCGCAGACACTAATAGTCAAACCCTCCTCGTCATCCGATGTCATCATCTCCTGAATACAATCGTCACCATGGAACTAACCAGCACCTGATCACAGCTTCTCCTTCGCAAAGTATCGTACCCATGTCTTAGAACGTGACAAGTACGACCTTTTGCGAGTACAGTAGCTTTTAGTGTTATACGATTCCATGTTCTCAGGAGGCATAATCCAAAGATAAGCGTTCCATCAACCATATCTGTCAAGAAAAATGAATATTTACGTGAACACTAGAAATACATGGGAATTACTACTTTAATTAAACAGATTAAAGAATGTAATCATACCGTGCAAAATTGAGGGCAAAAACAAGTCATAGGCAATGCATTGGTAAGGATCTTTTTTCCAATCGTCCAAAGCAAGCAACATCTCCGCCGCAACAGAAGTAAGGAGGGTGAATCGACCAATACCTCGCATTGTTCAAGCAACAGAAATAACGAGGCAAGACCAAAATTTTCCAACTTTTGAGGGAAGAAGATAATGGAAAATAGGCAAAAAATAAGGACTCTTCTCCTATGAGCAATCAACTAATTCTACCCATTGTTCTAAAAGTGGTCATTAATCTCAATAAATCGACCTTCCGTGGCCAAAACAATGTCGGAAACGTTGCGTTTCTCGAAGTCCCATGAAAATTTTCGAAAAATTGATAAAAGGAACTCCGATAAGTCGGGGCGCAAAGAGGGTGAGTCCATAGGCCAACCAATAATGCATAATTTCTGCAGGCAATGGTGTAATTTCATTATTGTTAAAGCAAAAGGATGAGTACGAGGATTTCCAAAACTTTATAGCAGCAAGTAAAAAGGCAATAATCAATTTCAAAACCTGAACGTCAGAAAAACGCTGCAATGATGGTCCACAGAATGTCGCTCTTTTGACCGTGTTTAGAGAGATCACGTATCCATGAAGTCCAGAGCGAAATCAACCTTGCGAGCCATGCCTAAAAGAGACTTAGAGAAATCAAAGTGTTTAAGGTTTATGGTAGTAAAAAAGACGAGACTACGGTTTCGGGTGCATAAGTCCATAAAAATACGTCTGTATTTATAATACACTGCAAAATTGAGCCGAAAAAGCCTCAGCCTTGAGCGTATATAGCGAAATGGAGCGTATATACGCTGATCAGGAGCGTATATACGCACCAATAGCAGGCGTATATACGCAGCTGCAGGCCGTAACAAAACTTTCCAAAATTTTGGCAAGTGAACACTTTTGCAGCGTATAACGCTACTTAGGAGCGTATATACGCAGGAGGGGCAGCGATATAACGCTCCTCAGCAGCGTATATACGCTCCATATAATAGCCACGTTTGCCAACTTCCGAATGCTTTCAAATCGATTTTGGGGTAATGTTTGCCTATTTTCAGCCGTCTTGGCAAAGATCGGGGGGACGAATTGTTGTATTCCGGCTAATGCATGATGCTTTCACTACGATCTCAAAACGCATCGTAGATTGTCATTTTGTTTTGTTTTGTTTTTTTTTGGGGAGGAAGTCGGTGCTCAATGCAAACTAGAGTCCGCATGCATAAACACAGAACACATAACATGCTACATATACCATTACAAACACATACATGCATTCATACATAAGTCTCATAGTGATCCAACACATTGCATTCATAACATTCATACAATAAGCTGCATATCATCAACCCGTAGTATTTCAAGGCTAAGTTGGTTTCCTAGTTTACTGAGGAGCAACCTCCAGTCCACTACCATCATCCTGAGGTTCATGAAGGCGATACCACTGGGTAAATAATTCTGGAGCATGATGACGGGCGTTGCAGCATCCCGAGGAAGGCATCATGGATGGCTGGGGGCCTGAATACGGAAGAAAGGTTGGACGCGACTGTGATCGCCTGAAAAGCAAATTGAGTCGAGACTGAGACATCGAAAGAAGATGAGGCAGCAGACTGCTGACTTTTGTTTTGACCCTGGAGATACAAAAGCGGAATTAGCATTTCAAAACAAGCTAAGCAGTTTGAAACATGAAACAAAGAAGCGGCAGGGTGAAGGATAACATGCCAATGAACTTGTTCGAGTCTTCAAGTTCCATTTCCAAGGATCAATCACACCTCAGCAGTCGCTCTGGATCCCGCTCGGTTAAACTGAAGGCATCACGAGTTTTAATCACAAGAAGAAATGAAATCATGGAAAAAAATAAACAGATATCTCATCCTTTCGAAGTCAGGTGGCAAGGAACGGGTAGCATGCAGCTCTGCCTCGGCGCTGCCTCATCCAAGGTCTCCTGTACTGGACCAATCGCCCATCATAACTGATGTAAGTATCAGCGAAAGGAACACTCCATCGCAAAATCATGCTACACAAACGAGAAAAGCTGATTAAAATGGTTCGCAAACAAACAAGTCAGAACACAAAGAAACGTGAAGTACCTTGGGGCGAGGAATGAACTTGACGGCAGGAGCCCGGCGAGGGATCACACCTCACTTAAAAGCCACACCCTCAAGTAGCAGAGAAGTTTGTGATTCAAACGCCTGAAAGAGCAGTTTCCCAAGGTGCCCGCAGCAGGTTTGAATGCATCATCATTGCCCGAGGAATCTGCAGGGACCAAGGAAAATCCCCGAGCATAACTGCCTCACTAACGCGTTCAACCCTAGATTAGAACACCGCGTCAGTAGGCGTCTGAAACACCCGAGCGGTCCCTCGGTCTATGGAAAGCGCTAAGGCAGCAACTGAATGATCCAACTCGTCAAAAGGACGAAAGTGCACCTATTAGATTAAGAAGCATGGGAAAATGTCACACAATATTGATAGTGAAAAGGAGAAGAAACCAGGGGCAAGACATCTACCTCGTGAGCCTTTTGGTTCATACGTTTGATCTTCTTTACGAGTGTCTATCAGAGCCATCTTGGGTCTCAAAGTCCTGACGCCGCGCCCAACAATAGCAGCAGGATACTGTGGGGCCCAGAGCGCTGGGGGGCTAGAGGGCGAAGATAGAATAAGCCCAGAGCTGCAAAAACATCACAAGTAAGTCAAACATTGTTAAGTGAAGAAAGAACAAAAATACAAGGACCAGTATACCTCGATTCACTCGCAACAGGCCTCTAATCGCCACCCTTCACCCGACAATCTAATTGCCGGCAAAGCTTTCTCATGATCACAAGCAGTTTGAGGGCCATAATGACGGCCCCAGTCATAATTTTGAAACAACGATCCAAATTCTCTCAAAGAAGCAAGGTAACGCAAGTGGCAGCGGGCCTCAAACCCGGCATCCAGGTACAAAGACTATTGATCATCAACAGCAAGATAATGCGAGCTCGTGGGGCCCTCAGTACATGTCCATCGCCATAATCCTCTAAGAGTACCACAGGCTTTCACATAATTTCTCCTTCTTCCGGAAAGGATAGCAAAATGGGCAAGCTAGCTGAGGAGTTCCTCTGAACTAGTGTTCAGAGAAGGGTCAATCCCACAGGTTTAACCGGTGGAAAGTCAGGCACCTGTGAGCATAGAAAGTCAAGGGTTTGTGATAGTCATTTCACCCCATGGAAAGTGGAAAGTGTTGGTCGTGTCCCAAAGCCACTCCAACAATGCAAGAGAAAGGATGAGGAGCCCGGTGGTCGTCATCTGCTTTAATGGTTTCTACAAAATGATGAAACCGCAGTATGCTCCATGAGTCCCATGAATTCTGGGTCGTCGGTGTGTCGAACAAGAAAAAGCTGGCCACTCCGTGAGAGTGACCGTAATCCTCGCAAGCTCATTATTTTCCTGCAAAGGCAAAACAACTCAATAAATGACCACTCCATCGAAAAGAAAGAAGAGAAAGGCATGAATGCATTACAATCCCTGAAAGAGGGCGAGACGATTATGGTTCTCCCTATGGCAAACCATAACTGATCTGAGAGACCAAGTGGGGCATTTCCGGCATTTTCCGAACTACGAGAGTAGGAAACGTCTCCTACCTCCTCGGAATCTCCTCCATAGGTTTCGCATCTCTAATAAGAGATAAAACACCTAGGAACCAACTCGGCAGCAATAAGCTATACCATGACAATACCAAACACTTAGAAGTGTAATAGCCCTGCAAGGAAATAGCCTCAAGGTTGATGACCACAAGCATACATTAACACAATGGATTTGAAATAAAGTTCTAAGGTCATTGTGTTTAGTGAACAACCAAACATATGAATAGAGCAAAGCAAATTTCTTTCAAGGCCATAACATTAACGTGAATAGCTTTGGAATAAACGTTTTCGAGTTGTCATGTAGTTGATTAGGCAAAGCATTTCACTCCAAGGACATAACATTACATGAATGGCTTTGAAATAATGTTTTAAAGGGCCATGCGTGTTGATAAAAGCTAAGTACATAAATTATCATTCACCAGAATTCGGGGGCTATGACATTATGCTTCCGATTCTTAAATCACAAATTTTTGAGTAAAAACATGGTGAAAGCATGGATAAGCTTTTAATGGTCACTAATTGGCTTCCATAACCAAGCTATGATAATTACAAACCAGCGTTAAGTTTCAAAGCAATGGGACAAGCTTGAAATCGATTTAAGAAGTTCGAAGCTCATCATAAAGTGGTTTATCAGTTCATCAAGTCTTGAATTGCAAGATGCAGTAATTCATCAAGTTTGAGCTTTTTTGGTGTTTACTCAAACGCATACAAGGCATGGTTTCAAGGTAGTTCAATCAATATTCAGCCAAAATCATCAAGGTTTTCAACCCAAAGAAGAAATTCACATTCCAAAAGATCCCAAGCCAAATCTTAGGCCAAATTCCAAGCATATTCAAACAAAATTTGGCAAAAATGATAAAGAATTCGCCAATAGGAGGGTATGTTCGGCACAATATTCATCAAAGCTCCATCTCAAAATTCAAAGCAAAACAAGCAAGCATAAGCATACACAATGCCAAACAATTGGCAAGCACAAACATGGCAAAATTCAAGCAATTTTGAGTTGAACTAAAAACAAACTAAATCTGAAAATGAGACAAAAAAATTCAGAATTGAAGGGAGATTATACCAGAATTTGAGAATGTATCCTCAAGGAAATAGCTTCTAACTTCTTTAGGTTGAAATTAAGCAGAATTCGGGCAAGACCTTTGTGAAGAAACAGGCAAGCAAAGGCTCGAAAAGTACATGCAAATGGCGAATGACAAACAGCAAATGAGGAAACTGGAATAAATTACGCCCAAAAAGAAGCGTATACGCTGAAGCTCTGCGTAAATATTACGCAAGATACTGACGTACTATACGCAGGTCTTAAGCGTATATACGCTCTCCTTGCCTTTCCATTTCCTCTTTCTTAGCTTTGTCGAGCGCATCTATTTCGATCATACTCAACGGTCGTTCAGAAACTCTTGGAATATTCAGGCACAACTTTTCAAAACCTCTGCAAAAATTACAACATTACCCTCCAAGCAAGCAAAATTACCAAAATACCCTAATTGAGTAAAATCCAAGAATTCTCCAAGGCATTCAACGTCGACATTTCAAAGCACTCCAAAGCATACAACTCTTTCTCGGTTTTGAATCTTCTCTCCGTACCCAGAAATTCCGCATACACACATGACTTTTTCTCACGCTATACGGCATTCCATTCTCGCTATATACGCGATTGTTGCTATAAAACGCTAAACGTTCTTCCCGAAAAGCCAAGGTCAAGCCGTAGGGAAGGCATATACCATCACAATCTCTCCCCGAAAAGCCAGGTCAGCCGTGGGGAACTTTTTCGAAGGAAGAGGCGCTTTCACGGAACATACATTACTTCTTCCGAAAAGCCAAGGACCAGCCCGTAGGGAAGGCATCTACATTCACTTCTTTTCTCGAAAAGGCCAAGGTCAGGCCGTAGGGATAAAGCTAACCTGAGGAAGGGCGCTTCGAAGGTATTGCATCACCTTTTTCTTCCTGAAACGCCAAAAGGTCAAGCGTAGGGAAGATCTCTGAAGGATCCAGCCATTTCCGATCAGAGTTGCATGCATCATTATTCTCCGAAAAGCAAGGTCATAGGTAGGGAGAACCACCCGAGGATCAGGCGCTTCAAGGGCATAAACACCGCAATGGGGCGCGGTAACAGGTAAAACTAAACATTTGTTTTGCAGGTCCCGCGTAAAAGGTAACTCAGGGTCGTAGAAACGTCTTGAGTTTGCTCTCCGTCCCGAACTCGAATATTGACTTTGACTTTCGCCTTACGAGACTATCGTCTTCTATCAGACTCAGTCAAAGTGGGGGGCCTTTCTGTAGACACCTAAAATGTCTCCCCAAAGAGTAATCAGTGATTGAAACTACGCGGACTCGCGATTGTTTCGACTTAGAAAAGATGGCTTTGAACTCACGAAGTTGGAAATACGTGGAGTCATGGAACCTCGGAACTGTTGAGCAGACAAATAAATGGCAATAAACATTTTCTTTTATTCATTTTAATATTTTTCTATTTTAGGTTTTTCTTTTCTATTTAGGATTTTTTAAAATAATTTATAATTGGTAGATCTCCATAATTTCTACTTTTTCAACACACTCTTATCATCATTTTTCTGAGCTCACACAGTATTTTTAGATTATTTTTCTGATTTTTCCTATATTTCTCTAATGATTTTTTAACAAGTTTTTATAGCGCAGAAAATACAAAAAACAAATACAAAATACGCAAAAATTACTCCGAAATACGTGAACCTTCTAGAAACATTCTAAAACTCTTGCTTGGAGAGCAAAGGGTGTCTAGGTGAGTCGAATCAAGGAATCACGAATAAATCGGTAGGAAATCAAAATATTCGAGGTTTTGGAAACTATAAATTACGCATGGAAGGAGCGTATATACCGCAGAGGCCTGCGTAATATACGCTGCCCCTCTGCGTAATATACGCAGGTCATCATACGTTAATACGCAGACTCGTATATACGCAGGCCACACTCGTATATACGCACTCCCTGCGTATATACGCATGGTTTTCCTTCCTCGTTTTTTGCCTCGGTGCCTATAAATAACACTTTTGCCTTGCTTCAGTCCGACACAAATTCCCGAGATACGATCTACTCTCTCTCTCTCTTCTCAAACACTCTAAACACATTCTTTTTTAAATTCAAAGCATCGATTCTCTTCGAATCAACAAGCGATAACAAGGTTTTACTTTTGAGATTACTCGCCTGTAAACATACTCTTTTTTCAATCTAATAATTAACTATTACGAGTTTTTGATCTAATTAATAAACATGTAGAAACTCAACTATTTTATCGTTTCATGTTAAATATGTAGATTTTCTTAGAATGTTTTTCAATGTTCCATCGGTTTTTGGTTTTTCATTCTTTTCATTTCATTTTTATTATTAATTATCCCTTGTCAATATAACGATTTCTAAATTCTTTGTAATAGCGATTCCAAGGCGAAAGATTCAATTGCGCACGTGTTTTATCATGACTAACATTGGTTTTCTTTGTCTTTATATAGCGATTCAAGGCAGAGGATTCGTTTCGGTTTCGTTTTTAACAAACTAACCTTTGTTTTATTTGCAGATTTAAGGGTAAGATGAGTTTGTATATACTTTGAGTTTCAATAATACTTCAATATTGTCATTGTTGTATACTTTGTATATATTTTGCTAAACAAGGACCGGAAATTATGTTGAATCACTTTAAAAATCAGATTTAACTAATGGACAACCTGATTTTATGACACGCCGTTTTAAAAACATGATTATACAAGTGGTCACAATTTCAAGTTAGGTTGTCTTTGTGCATAATAGTTAAACACACTTTCATAGTAATTTTTTTTTTAGGGTTAGTGACGCCTTCTAAGTGTGGCTAAAAACGTAAGTTATGTGCATTCAATATATCGTGATGAAATGGAATTGCAAAATGAGACCGAGTAGAGGCCAGGCTACTGCGGGCCGAATTGGGTTACAGATCTGATTCGTACCATGTTCCCGAACCCACGACTGGTTTACTTGATTGAACGTGGGGCCATTGTTTTTGCACCAACGTTTCCGGGCGTCCGTGAATAACCTTTTAGCACGGTGGCGACTCCCTTACTCGACACACTACCCCAAACGCACCTCACGTGCGGGATCCGTGCTCAAGCCAACGCAAAAGCACCTCGATGTAGTACCAAGCCCGGCGCCGCTATCAGCGCTGGAGGGCGCGGCCCTAAACGTCCTACAGGTACACTGCAATTAGCCCTTATTATTTCCTTATGGCTCTTACGGTTGGGAATTATAAACACTAGATCCTTTGAACATTGGAGAAGATAACATGTCGTGAATTCTATTCGTAACATGTTTCAAGTACTTAATTGGTAGAACTTTAATTCCTTCAACTTTGGTATAAAAGAAACCAATAATACTCTCTAACAACTTTCCTAAATATAGATGAGGACAAAGTTATGATTCAATACCTTAGAAGCTGGCCGGTTAGGCAACAATTTGCTGTTGACAATTTGTGTAAAGATGCAAGCATCCAATTTTGAGTGGGTTCTCTTAACCAAGAAACAATTAGGGATGATTTTTTTATCAAAGGATGGGAATGATTCTTTCAATGCTGGAGAACATTAATACAGGTTTTGATCATAACTTTCTCATACCCTTATTTTTTAAGTAATTATCAATAATTTTAGAGAAATTCCTATGAGCTCCATGATGTTAACAACATTTCAATATATGTAGAAAATGTTGGGAGAAGAACCATACTTCCTTCATTTGTTGCCAAGGCCACGGGATAATGCATGCAACGATAACAAGATGCAATGGCTTGTGAAAATTTGCAAGCCAGACATATTTCTTACTAGGAATGCAATCCATGGCTGGCCGGGAAAATATTGGCAAATTTATTACCAAGGCAACAACCTCATGATCGTCAGATTTGGCTAACAAGGGTATTTCCATGCCAGCTCGAAGAGTTAAAAAGGATTGTGTTTAGAGAAATGTCTTGGGGAAAAGTTATTGCTTATGTTTATGTGATTGAATTCCAAAAGATAGGGTCCCTCCACAAGTTCCTTGCTACTAATCTTGGACCAAAATGACAAAGCTTTTGATACTCCTTGAATAATTAATGATAAGTTAGTCAGAAGCAGGAGATTCCTATTGAACAAGAGAGGCCCGAAGCTCAAAAAAAGTGGGGGGTTCTTAAACACATGATTCACAATCCATGTGGTGGCCAAAAATCCTCGCTCACCATGCATGAAAACAAGGGACTATAAGAAGGGCTTCCCAAGTTCGTTTGTAGCAATACAATGCAAGGAAATGACTCATATCTAGCCCTACTTCGTCGATGTCAGGGATGCCTATTCTAATACTTTGCGTAAAATTCTTCGAGTGAAATGTAAGATATTCGATGGTGGTTCCATATAACCCATGGTTATTGAACAAGGTATGATTGCCACATCCACGTAGAGATATTGAGTAGCAATTAAGAGTGTAAAAATATTTGTATAAGTACATCCATAAGGGATCGGATACAAGTGTCAATGGAAGTCCATAAAGGGTATGAAATTGCGACCATTTTGTGGATGCAGAGATGGGATATGGTTGCACTTGAAGCCCTGTGGAAGTTTTGCAAATTTCCAATGACTTGAATGACCGTTTGTAGAACGCTTACAAGTTAATCTTCCAACATGCACCAAGTAGATTCGAAAGGAAACCAGCCAATTCAAGAGTGTTTTGGCTGACCCAAGAACCTCGAAAACAATGTTGACTGAGTTATTCAAGATGAATGCAGAGATCCTGTAGTAGAAATTCTCTATACTTCGAGAATTTCCAAACAAAATACAGATGGATTATTCCACATGTCAGTGGGTCGACGAAAAACATGTAGAGAGTTTATAGGTCGATTATATGTTGCTTCACCATTGGACCATGCGGAGAGTTTTACTTTGGAATGTTGCTAAACCACGTTAAAAAGCCTCAATCATTGAACACATAAGGACCAATCAATGGGGTGTTACACCTACATTCAAGATCTGGCGGCTGGAGTCTTGGGTCTTTATTGAAATGATCAAAAGTATAGACAAATGTCTTCTAGAAGCATTAATTAGGATTGCCCATCAGCTTTAACGGGTGTTTTGCCAAATTAATCTTGATATATTGGTCAGCCAATTGGTTGCGTGCTTTGTGGGATGAAGTTCTTTCCCACACTTAGTTGAAGGATTACCCATCTTAAGCACAAACAAGCACTATGAAATTTTGGTGATTATAGCTACTTAAAGACCTAAAAGCAGCTTACTAGGCGTTTACTGAGAAAAAAGGCATTTCAAATTTTAATGAATTGCCAAGTTTTGGCTTGAAACCTGTTGAAAACATTGGATTTATTAGCTGAAATAGATGGATGACTACTTCTTCAGTTGCCTATTCCAATTGAAGATACTGAATGATATGCGAGAATTAAATGTTGATCAACCCAATCTGGCATATGATAAGGTGATGGTCGCTGTCACGGCAAAGACCGGTGGTGCTTTCTTCATTTGACCACCCCGGCGGTATTTGGAAAAAACCATATTTACATCGAGCTTTACTCCGACACAGTGAAGGAGTAAGGGTGAGATTAGCTATCCAGATAGCAACTTTTGGCCTGGGATCGCGGCTACTTTTGGGTTGCATCAAGGAGAACAGCAACTCAACTTTTCAACTACCAATTAAAAACCAGACAGCTTTAGCAACATGCACCTTCACAAAGGGTTTTTTAAACAGGACATTCTTCTGAAACATTCTAGCGATTCCATTATATGGGATGAAGCCCCAATGACAACACAATTATCGCAGTTTGAAGCAGTTGACGCGTCATAAAAAGATTTAAATGGGGAGTGACCTATACCATTTAGGGAGAAAATTATTGTGTTCGGTGGGGATTTATTAGGCAAAGTAACTCCCATTGCCAGAATGGAAACAAGAGCTCAATGAATTAATCATCTTTATAAAATCTCCACTTCTGGGGTCATATTGAAGTACTACATTTGAAGAGAACATGAGATTCGAATGATGACGGGGTTTGCAAATTTTTTTTACTCTTTGTAGAATTGGTGAAGAACCTGTCATCGCAGATGATATGTATAAAATTTCCGTCTTCAAATGGTAATACCTATATTAGCTCACAATTCAATTTGATAGTTGATTAACCATAGTATTTTTCAATAACCTAAACGAGCACATTGGAGATGGCGAAATTCATGGTAGAAGGGCAATATACTCCTTGAATGAGAGATGCTGATAAAAATATTAATGGCAAGGTTATTGAATGTGTTAGTGGAGTAACGAAACGCACATATTACTACATTTGATTCGGTGCCCGGAAGATATGAGAAACAATGTACCGTAAAAAGAGTTCCTATTCCATTGTTGCATCGGGATTGCTCCACGACGAGCTCAAATGGGACCTGGTTGTTCCTTTAATGCTTCTGAGAAATATTGATCCGCAAGAATGGGCTTTGTAATGGAAAAATACTTTCTATGTCGTTCATTAAAGATCACTTTATAGATGCAAAAGATTTTAACTACGAAACGCTAAAGTAATAGGGTTTTTATCCCAAGAATTCCATTGGATACTGCCAAAGATATAAACTAACAATTTTGAGAAATGGTCGAAAGAATTTCCAGTGAAGTTAAGTTTCGGTTTAACTATAAACGCATAATCCCAAGGGCAAACCATCCTTCATGGTTGGGAATATACCTACGCTGATCATGTTATTTTTCCATGGGCAAGTTGTACGTTTGGAAACTTTCACGTAGAAATCTGAGACACGAACAAAGATTGGTAATTGAAAAAGGGAAGATTAAAAGGATAAGGAAGGTGAGAAGTTCACAAAAAAATATCGTATACATAGAAGTTTTGTTACCTATACTAGAGAGTCTTACTATTGAGTAATACTTAGGCAATTTTGTAATACTTAGCAATTTTATATGGCCAGTTATGTAATAAAAAAAATAAACAATATAGTTGTAATTGTGTGTATTTATGAACATGCATGTTGATATTTGAGTCTTTTCCAAACACATTGTTGGATTATCATTATTTTCAATGAACTATTTGCATGTTAT